>PVJN01001154.1:0-129559 GCA_004026805.1 Lasiurus borealis | reverse complement strand
GCCGTGGGGCGGGCGGGCTGGGAAGCTGCTGCATTTCATTAGAAGCTGTTCAGTGCTTTTTTTTTTTTTTTAAATGTATTTTATTGATTTTTTACAGAGAGGAAGAGAGAGGGATAGAGTTAGAAACATCGACGAGAGAGAGACATCGATCAGCCGCCTCCTGCACGCCCCGCACTGGAGATGTGCCCGCAACCAAGGTACATGCCCCCGACCGGAATCGAACCCGGGACCTTTCAGTCTGCAGGCCGACGCTCTATCCACTGAGCCAAACTGGTCTTGGCTGTTCAGTGCTTTTTAATTATACGCACCCATGACTTTCATTCCTAAAATATAGTGAGCAAATGGGCAGGTCAAGTTCTAGGAACACATGTTGCGACAAACCGCTTTGGTGGCGTCTGGCTCTGACAAGAAGGACCTAGAAGCACATGGTCAAAGAGCTGGGGAGGCCAGGTTTTCCCGAAACCAGCAAAACTCCCCTGCTCTGCTCCGTGGGGCATCACCCCGGGTCCTCGGCGGGTCTGTGCACCATGAAACGCAGGCGCTTCAGACAGCCCCCAAGGGAACCCCCAAAACCAGCCCTGCTCCGTGCACAGGTGTGCCTGCAGCGGACCGCTGGGTCCGGCCACGGTCCGCTGCCGTTTGCAAGATGTGCCTGTATCACCGGGTCGATAAAAGGTCTGAAAAAAAAATACAGACGGGGGAAATGCTATTTTTTTTAATTCAAAAAAGATTTAGGCGAACCAAAATAGAAGCTTCCATGGTAAAATGTTGAGTCATGAAAAAAACGGGGGAGGATTGTGTTTCAGCCCCAGCTGGGGGTGAATTTATGAAGCAAAGAATGTCAGAGAGGCAAGGCCCGGAGCCAAGGGCGGAGAGACAGTTCTGAGAGCCTCTGCTCTTTCCACATCAGCACTTGAAATCCCTGGAGAGGGGGGACAGAGTCCGTGGGCATGAAAGAGCGGCGAGACCACAGGGTCCTCTATGAAGTTCACCCCTCCCTTGTGGGGGCAGGTCTCTCTTTCATCTTCTCTGGCCGGGCTTTAGAAGCGTTTCAGCTCTGCCCAGTTTTTAGGAGAGTTCCAGAAACTGAAAATCCTGGTGACTAATTTCAACCCTTAGCAATATCCTTACTCAGTGCGAAGCATATTCCTGTCGAGCTCCGCCGGACACTGCTCCGAGGAGAAGTGATTCAATTCTGAAGAAGAAGAAAAAAAATCACCTCCACACACAGATAGGATGAGCCAGGTTTTTGCCTGGAGAAATGAATCATAAGAGAAAACTGTAAAACGCCATGGGGGCATCTGGGTTCCCCGGAGGATGAGGGATGGGGCCTAGAATCGATGAATTTCCCAGGATGCATGGGGTGGGAGGTGGGGGGTGAGGAGAAAGTTCTGGAATGGTGATCCCAAGGGCACCCTGGCCAAGGGGGCGAGGAGGACCAGAGCCGGTATCAGGGGACCCAGCCAGCTCCCACTTGGGTCCAGGAGTGACTTGTAACAGAAGGGACGTCTATGCCGGTGGGCACGGGGGGCTGATGGAGGTGGCGGGGCAGGGCAGTCGTTGGTATCTGAAGGCACGTAGTAGGATGCTCAGTGGGACAGTGTGATGCCGACTGGAACGAATGGGTGCCCAGGCTGGGTCTCAGGTGAGGAGACTGGGGAAATACAGTGGTACCTCGAGATATGAGTTTAATTCGTTCCGTAACCTTAAGGCGTGGGAAACTATGAGACGCTCGAGTCGCGGTAAACTGGTGGGTCGTGTGCAGCCGGCCGATCCGCGCGATGACTCCTATCTCAAATGTTGCTCGTATTTCAAAGCAAAAATCGCTCGCTCGACGGCTTGTATCTCAAACATCTCGTATGTTAGGGCACTCGTATCTTGAGGTACCACTGTAGCCAGAAGGAACCCCAGCATCATAGGGACCTGGGAACCGGGCAGTATCCCCCATGCACTGTTGGCAAGTGTGGGATCCCTGGGTGGTGGTCAGGGTTGGCAAGAGGGTAGGGAAACGGGGGTGGTGGTGACACATGGCCCTCTGGCCACTGTGGCTTGGCCACTGCTTCTGGGCTTGGTGTGTGACTCAGTTCGAGGCTGCACCACAGGGAGCTGAGGCTGCTGATCCTGGGCCTGTCCTGGGAGGGCTGTCTTAGCAGCAGGGTGACCGGGGTGGAGAAACTGGGGGACTCAGCCCCCCACAGGCAGCATTAGCAGGTGGAGACTAGACCACCCTTCCTGCCTCTCACACTCGGGGGACATTGGTGCCCTCACATCTTCACACCTGTAGTCTTGCGATATTTTTCTCCCCCAAATGCCTCCTTCCTCGTCTACTCGGCAAACACCTATGTACCCTCGAAGGCCTGGCACAGATATCAGCAGGAGGCAGTGTCCTCCTAGCCCGGTGTGTGGTGGATTCCAGGCTAGGCATGGCTTTCCTAGATGTTTGCATGGCCCTGCCCCAGGACTGGCCCACGGCAGACACGTCCACATTTGCTGGATGTGTTTGTGGAATTGTTCTGGTATTTCAGATTAGACCTGCTATTGAAGTATCAGTTTTCACAGAAGAGAACTATTTCGGGAAAGTTATTACTAGGAAATCAATGTCTGTAAATTAAGTCCTGTTTTCCTGCGAACCTTAGATAATAACATTGGAGATGCTTTCTCTTGGAGGAAGGAGGATCCCAAGGCAAGAGTAAATTCATAAGCAAGTGAAAAATCAATTTAAAAATATTATTCGGGATAATTATTATCTCTCTATATAAAAGGCTAAGCGAGTGTCACATCCAAAACAAACAAATGGATGACCGAACAGGCTGTGTGGGGAAACTAGGCTGGCAGGGGGGTTAGTGAAGGACAATCAAACGACTGAGTAGCAGCTGTGTGGGGCAACCAGGCTGGCAGGGAGGTTAGTGAGGGGCAACAGGCTGGGGGGGGGGCAGTTGGGGGCAACCACACCAGCCGAGGTTGCAGTAAGAGGTGACCAGGCTGGTAGGGGGGGGGGGGGGCAGTTGGGAGTGACCAGGTGAGCAGGGGATGGGGCAGTTAAGGGTGATCAGGCAGGCAGACAGATGAACAGTTAAGAGCCAATGGTCCCGAATTGTGAGAGGGATGTCCAACTGCTGGTTTAAACCCAATCAGGCCTAAACCAGCAGTCAGACATCTCCCAAGGGGTCCCGGATTGAAGAGAGTGCAGGCTGGGCTGAAGGGACCCCTCCTCCAGTGCACAAATTTCATGCACCGGGCCTCTAGTTTTTACTTAAATGAACAATTATAGTTGAAATGAGTTAAAAGTGTATATATATATATATATATATATATATACCTGCAATTTAAGCTTTCATAAAATCAATTAAACGCATTAGAGGCTGAATCTTTATGAGAAGGTGACAAGCTGAATACAGCTCTCGGTCTGCGGCTGTAGATATCGCATCAGAAAGCATTCCTGCCCGAAGCCCTAAGTGTTTAGGAGTTAATTTAAAGGAATGTCTACTTGATATGTTAATTTTAACTGTTTACTAAACAGACATAGTTAAAGCAGTTATATGCTTTCAGTTTCCATTTCTAGACACTATTACAAAATCTGGCAATACGGCTCCCTACCACTTCCCAGCCTCCACCAGAAAGGTATCGAATGCTGTCAAATGGATCTATTTTCAAAATTACTTTCTTCTATATGAATTATGACACACTGGCTTAAGATAATGCCTTAGTGATTTACCATGATTTCTGAACTCACATTCTTTTGTGACCCAGATAATTCATGTAAGTGTTGGTGAGGTTATAAAGAAAAGGGAACCCCTGTGCACTGTTAGTGGGAATGCAGATCGGTGTAGCCACTATAGAAAAAGTATGGAGGTTCCTTGAAAAATTAAAAATGGAACTGTCTTAGGACCCAGCAATTTCACTTTTGGGTATATATATTCAAAGAAACCCAAAACACTAATTTGAAAGAATATATGCACCCCTATGTTCACTGCAGTGTTATTTATAATGGCCAATACAGTGTGGTACCTCGAGATACGAGTGCTCTAACATACGAGATTTTTGAGATACAAGTGATTTTTGCTTTGAAATACGAGCAACATTTGAGATAGGAGTCATCGTGCGGATCAGCCGGCTGCATACGACCCACCAGTTTACCTCGACTCGAGCGTCTCATAGGTTCCCACTCCTCAAGGTTATGGAATGAATTAAACTCATATCTCGAGGTACCACTGTATATGGAAGCAACCCAGTGCCCATCGATAAACAAGTGGATAAAAAAAGCAGTGGTACATATTACTTGGCCATAAAAAATGACATCTTATCATTTGTGACAGCATGGAGAGACCTAGATGATATTATACTAGAGAGTATTAAGGCAGGCAGAGAAAGACAAATACAGTGGTACCTCGAGATACGAGTTTAATTCATTTCATAGCCTTGAGGCATGGGAAACTATGAGACCCTCAAGTCGAGGTAAACTGGTGGGTCGTGTGCAGCCGGCCGATCCGCGCGATGACTCCTATCTCAAATGTTGCTCGTATTTCAAAGCAAAAATCGCTCGCTCGCTCGACGGCTCGTATCTCAAAAATCTCTTATGTTAGGGCACTCGTATCTTGAGGTACCACTGTACTATAGGAAGGGATTAAGAACTATAAATGGGTAGTTATAAAATAGTCATGGGGATGTAAAGTTCACCAAAGGGTATTTAGGCAATAATATTGTAATAACTACTAGAGGCCCGGTGCATGGATTCGTGCACCAGTAGGGTTCCTCAGCCTGGCCTGCACCCTCTCCCAATCCGGGACGCCTTGGGGGATGGAGTATGCGTGAAGCAGCAGGCAGCCGGGGAGGAGTCTGAGCCTGGGCTGGAGGCTGTGCCACTCCCACTCAGGGCAGCGGAGGCGGGAGAGGCTCATGCCCCACAGCTGCACCTGCCCGCTGTGAGCCCAGAGTCTGGTGCCCATCAGGCAGCTGAGTGGTGCTTCTGCTGTGGGAGCGCAAGGAGCCAACAGGGGGAGCTCCTGTGTTGAGCGTCTGCACCCTGGTGGTCAGTGCACGTCATAGTGACCGGTCAACTCGTTGTTCGGTCGCTTAGGCTTATAGGTATATAAATATAATGTACAGTGTCAGGTGGATACTTGAAATATTGGGTAGATCACTTTGTAAAAGCACATGATTGTCTGACCAGTATGCTATACACCTGAAACTAATACAAAATATTGAATGTGAAGTGCAATTACAAAAATTAAAAAATAAATAATCTTACAAAAATCTTATTTTAAGCACATACCTTCTACTGTAATATGTACTATAAGGGTTTAATACCCAATAACCTCTGAGTTAGTGACTCTGAAGAATCGTGAGAGAGTCACAGTTGATGGTGTTTGTGGGAGCACTGGGGGCGGAAGCTTGGGTGTCTGGGGTCGCTTAGGACTTGGTAACTGTGGGCAAACTAGTTGTTCAACCTCTTTGAATCTTGTCTTCCTTGCTTACAAAATGAGACAAAAGCTATTTGTCTTCCATACCTTCAGAGGATTCATGTAAAAAAAACAAGTAAGATCCAGCATCTGAAAGTGCTTTAAAAGCTGTAAATTTCTATGCAAATTATTATTACTTAGGAACTGTTAATACATTTGTGATCCAAGACTATTCACTCAGATATGATTGCTATATATTAAGAAGTCCAGTTGTTTGAGCGAATGGATGCGAGTGCACGCGCACACGCACACCAATGTGATTATATTCTGGTCTAGCACATGATTGCTGAAAAATAAATATTTATGAAGAATATTGACCAAAATTCTAGAATATAGACCCATTTTTTTAAATTATAATTGAATTTTTAAAACAACTTTACTGGTGTCTACATGTGTATAGCAACACTGAAGAAAATAATTGAAGCAATATTGCTATACACATGTACAGACACCAAATAGCCCATTCGACAGCATTTGACACTTTTCTGGTGGAGGCTGGGAAGTGGTAGGAAGCAGTATCGCTGAGGTTGTATCTCTGCCAGGTTCCAGTGTTTTTGAGTATTGCAGCACAAAAGCTATAGGAAGTAGGAAATAAACATGGAAATGAGAGTTGAAAGACAGCATCGGTTTAATCTTGGAATGATGGATTACTTTTATAAAACCACAGTTGATGGTATATAGTAGTCTGCCCCTATCTGTGGTCTCCCTTTTTATGGATTCAGGGTCAACCAGGGACTGAAAATATTAAATGGAAAACTCTAGAAAGAAACAATTCATAAGTTTCAAATTGTGCGCTGTTCTGCGTAGCACGATGGAATCTTCTCTGTCCAGCCCAGGCCATGAATGATCTCTTTGTCCAGCATGTGTATTCTGTACACTCCATTCACCCATTACTCACTCAGTAACCATCTGGGTTAGCAGCTCTACTGTGTTCAAGCCACTCTTATTGTATTAATGGCCCCAGAGCTCAAGAGTAGAGATGCTGGCGATACAGATATGCCAAAGAGAAGCCATTAAGTGCTTTCTTTGTGAAAAAGTGAGTCCAGTAAATATTCTTAGGAGGAGAGAGAAACAGACAACATTCACATAACTTTCATTAAAGTATATTGTTATAATCATTCTATTTTTAGTTATTGTTACTCTCCTCCTGTGCCTAATTTAGAAATTAAACTTTGCCATAGGAAAGTATGCAGAGAAAAAAAAGCATAGTATATATAGGGTTCAGTACTAGATACTGTTTCAGGCATCCGCTGGGGATGTTGAAGATATACTCTATAGGAAACTACTATATATTCTTTTAACCCACAGAAAGTTATTTCATTGTAAAACTCCATCCCTATTCCCCTCCCCATCCCCCATTAACTCTCATATAATACACTTCGGACCACTGCAATCAATGGTACTTGGAATCCTCTGATAGCCAGGATCCACCCCCCCTTTTTTTTAGGCCCCAAATTGAGCCTAACTGTACATCTGTGTTCAAGCCTTATGTAAACTCCAGTCTGCAGATGCAACCAACTATTAGGAAACCACAGGCACGTCCTTGAAAAAATGGAGAGACATCGCCACCTGCTGTACGGTTTAATTCATGAACAGTACTCTGTGGGACGTGATTCCGCCCATGGAATACATACTGAAGTTTCTTTCAAGAACTGAACCTTAGGGTCTTACTTAAAATAAAAACTCCGTAGCATCTGTGGCCACCTATCCTCCGTGATAGACAGCAGTCTGAAAACTTCAACACTCAGCACAAGTTCATGGTAACGCCCCAATCACAGCTCAACGTTTAATGTTGAAATCTTAACTCCTTGATATTTCTGGTAAGAGTCCAGGCATAAACACAGATGATTTAAAAAACAAACAAGAAAACAGTGGCTGGATGATGTGTGTTTCTCAAATCCCTGAGAATGTCACTGTAGTAACAGTTCTAGTCAACTTATTCCCCACGATTGTCTGAGGGACAAGGGATTGGCCAGAAAATACTGTCCCCTCCCCTTAAATCAGAAAAACTGCTTCCTGAAGGCATGCAATGTCATAGTCATAGATCAACTGTCACTGGTGAAATAAGTCAAGCTTCTCTTCTCTCTCTCTCTCTCTCTCTCTGCCTCCCACTTCTCCTTTCTCAAATGTACAAGTTAGAAAGAGATCCTGATGTCCTAGTTTCTCACAGTCACAGGCCCTATCTCTCTCCCTTGATGTGACTGGCAGGCCAATAGGTAATTATTGAATCCTTGTCATATGCTAAATTCTGGGCTAATGGGTTCACATGGATTTGGTCAGATACATCTCCCAGCAACCCTGTGAAGTAGACAGTACTGTTTATGCATATTATACAGGTGGGGAAACAGGCACAGAGGGCTTATAGCTGGCCTCTGATTACACAGGTGCTGAGTGCAGGAACAGCTGTAGCACCTAGTCTGTCGACTTGAGAGTCTGTGCTCTAATCATTATGATAGCCTGTCTTCTTTTTTAAAAAAATATATTTTATTGATTTTTTACAGAGAGGAAGGGAGAGAGATAGAAAGTCAGAAACATCGATGAGAGAGAGACATCGATCAGCTGCCTCCTGCACGCCCCACAGTGGAGATGTGCCCGCAAGCAAGGTACATGCCCGCGACCAGAATCGAACCTGGGACCTTTCAGTCCGCAAGCCGAAGCTCTATCCACTGAGCCAAGCCGGTCTCTGCTAGCCTGTCTTCTTGACAAAAATGCATAAGGTACGCAGAGAAAGGGCTGGACATGGTGACCAGAGATTCTGAATTGGGATCCCTGTCTTGATCAATTGCTGTAGAGTGAAACTGATTCTGAAGAAATAACTCTCTAGCCAGGATTCCATCATGTCCTGTAGGTGGCGGCAGTCTCCATAACTAAACCTGGAAATTAACAAGGAAGGCAATGGGGAATGTCCAAAGTTGTGTGGTGTTTTTTTTTGTTTTTGTTTTTTCAGGTGGGGGCGAGCACCCTATTATTGTGCTAAAAACAAAAGGTAGAAAAGCAACCTTAAAACATTGTATGTGACATCTTAGTGTTATAATAATACAAACCTTAGAGATCATCTGCCCAAAACTACACTTGCTCAGGGTCATAAGGCAGAACCCGTAGCAGAAAGAGAACTGGAAATGTCTTCTAACTCCCAACTCATTGCTGTTCTCTTAAAAAAGGACTGTTTTTTATGATGCACAGGCCAAGATTTAATCACGTAGTGTATTTTCTTAACTTGCTAAGATTTTTATTGATAGTTGAGAACTTCTATTTTTCCGATAGAATACTATATTAAAATATCTCTTTGACATATTTTCTATTATTTTCTGTCAATGTCTTCAGATTTAAATACTGAAAAGCAAATTAATTCACAGAGTACACTATTATACTCCTAATGGGAGGTCTAAGTATCATTCGTGCTGAGTAAAAGGATAATACTTAAATTTGTACTCTAGCATCATTGTTTATAAAAATCTTTAAGTAAAAATATATTAAAAACAAAACATCCACTTTATGAATGAACTAAAATGGTCAAAATTAGTCATTTGTTTGGAATTACACACTTTTCTTCTGTAATAGTTGGTGGCCAGATTTTCAGAGTAGCTCACAGAAAAGTCTATTAAGCCGAAACTGGTTTGGCTCAGTGGATAGAGCGTCGGTCTGCGGACTGAAGGGTCCCAGGTTCGATTCCAATCAGGGGCATGTACCTTGGTTGCAGGCACATCCCCAGGAGGAGGTGTGCAGGAGGCAGATGATTAATGTCTCTCTCTCACTGATGTTTCTAACTCTCTATCCCTCTTCCTTCCTCTCTGTAAAAATTCAATAAAATAACAAAATAAAAAGGTCTGAAGTCCCTACTGTGGCTCCAAAGTTTACATTTGTAAGAAAATGGGCTGAGAATGAATATTAACGTAATGCTACCAGTGGAAAGTCATGGGTTAACATTAGGTCATATAGTTCCCTGTCTGGGTGCTAGGTGGCAATATTGAACTAGAACAGCTTAGTTATTTGCCAAGTCAAAGGTTTATAGGAGGGACGTTTACAAAATGACCGATCCTATCACAAATATTCACATACTCTCTGTCTCTTCCATTTGTTTATTTATTTTGACCTTTAACCCCACTGTGATTTTAGCTCCAAAGGAAATGATGACCAAGAAAAATACTGATAGCTCACAGTGTGCCTAGTTTTTAAGATCTAAGGAGGAAAAGTAGACAGGAATCGTTAACACACATGGCTCAGAAACAGGAGTTCTGCCTCTTTCACATTTTGGTGGTTGACTATGGATCAAATTCTTTGGGCTGGCTTCAGTTTCTCATTTTTAAAGAGCAAGCCATCAGCACATACAATCAAGCTTAATCAATTAGAATTAAGACTGCATCGCTCTTACCCAGTAAATCTGTTTGGGGCTCGGATCTCCCTACTTCAGACTGATACCCAGGTGGGGTGGAGTTCACTGCACACTAGCCCAAGACACTTGCAGCAAATTCAACCACTTCCTCTAGAGCAGTGGTTCTCAACCTTCCAGAGGCCGTGGCCCTTTAAGGCAGCTCCTCATGTGGTGGTGACCCCCAACCATAAAATTATTTCCGTTGCTACTTCATCACTGTCATTTTGCTACTGTTATGAACTATAATGTAAATATCTGATAGGCAGGATGTATTTTCATTGTTACAAATGGAACATAATTAAAGCATAGGGATTAATCACAAAAACAATATGTAATTATATATAGTGAATATTTCTTTCTAATTACAAATAAATGAAATTTTGTCTTGAATCGTGGTGTAGCATGGGTAACAGTCTTCATAGGACAACAGTAAACTACATTGCTACATTTTGCTACATCAAGGAGCGGTGTGTTGGTTCCTAAGACCATGGGAAATAGATGTTTTCCAATAGTCTTAGGCGACCCCTGTGAAAGGGTCGTTCGACCCCCAAAGGGGTCTCGACCCACAGATTGAGAACCGCTGGTCTAGATGGTAAGAAACACGGGAGCCTCTTCTCTTCCTTACCCTCATGCTAACACTTTCACTTTCATTTCACCTTGGGTACTTACTACCATAAACTTCTGAGATACCCTAACCGGGTCTCCACAAAATGCAACTTTACTATAAAATAACTGGAACAAACGTTTTCTAAAAATTAAGTTTCTTGCATACGTATGTTTGGTAGGAAACAAATTTACCTGTCAGCATCCCTGCCTACAAGAAATACAAAGGGGAAGGCCAACAGCAAGCTGCTAATTAAAGGAGAAGTGATTAACTTCTTCTTTTTTAAAAAATATTTTATTGATTTTTTTTTTACAGAGAGGAAGGGAAAGGGATAGAGAGTTAGGAACATCGATGAGAGAAAGACACATTGATCAGCTGCCTCTTGCACGCCCCCTACGGAGGATGTGCCTGCAACCAAGGTACATGCCCTTGACAGGAATCGAACCTGGGACCTTTCAGTCCAAAGACCGACACTCCATCCACTGAGCCAAACCGGTTTTGGCTGATTAACTTCTTTAAAGGGCGGGTATTGGAACAAGTCACACTGATTGGAAAGAATTAATGAAAATCATTCTAGTCTGGAATAAGTGACAACCATTTGAATGACAGATACTACTTTTCTCACCAGCTCCCCAAATAGGCATTGCTATTTATGCTTTTTCTTAGCAACGAGGCTGGTATAAATATTTTTTGGGTTGCTGGAAGGGGATTACTAAAAATCATAGCACACCTGCTTTTTTTTAAGTAACAGGAAATACACCAAAGAAGAACAGCCGGGGGTGGGGGTGGGGAGGTGTTTGCATCTTAGTCCAACTCCAGGGGTAGGTAATCTACAAGGATTTAAAGGCCATAAGGTTCCTCAAGGTATTTTATATATATATATATATATTTTTATTGATTTTTCACAGAGAGGAAAGGAGAGGGATAGAAAGTCAGAAACATCGATGAGAGAGAGACATCGATCAGCCACCTCCTGCACGCCCCACAGTGGAGATGTGCCCGCAAGCAAGGTACATGCCCCCAACCGGAATCGAACCCGGGACCTTTCAGTCCGCAGGCCGACGCTCTATCCACTGAGCCAAACCGGTCTCGGCAGGTTCCTCAAGGTCTTAACCTTTTAGTTTTTCTTCCCTTTGTTCCCTAGGCTACTCAGATATAAAACTGTTTTATAAAGAGCCAGAGCAATGCTTTGAGCGTGCCAAAATCTGGGTTTAGACTAAAAATGCACCGAGGCCTCCCTGTGGTTCTTCTTTCAACTGATTTGACACCAACTCTCTGGCGTGCGGCCACGAGAACAATGCAGGTGCTCAGTCTTTGCAGAACTGAAACATGTTGAGAAACTGGCCAGGAGGCACGTTCATCGCTTGTCCCTGCAGGGGAGACTCGGAGACCCCTTGAGACCGAGCGACTATGGTGCTCCTTGGCCTCCAATTCCATCACCGAAAAACCTCTCAAGAAGACGCCAACAGCTCAGAAAACAGTGACAATTAGGGAAGGAGCATTCAGAGGTTCACTTGTCATGTGTATGACAGATGGCAGCGGAAGAATGATTCTGAGGCGACATCCAAACACTGAACAACCAGAATGCAGGGACTGAATTTGGGCCAGAGTCCTGAAGACCCTCTCATTACTTCATTGTTGGGGGGGTGTAATGTAGGGCGGGGGGGAGGGGGGTTAGGGCAAGTGCACCTGAGGGTGGGCGCAGAAGGCAGTAGAGATGTGTCCCACTATTTTAGCCACTAGTTCAGCTGAACTGTGTGGACGAAAGGAGCCACATGCCGACCTGACAGGCTCAGAGGAGGCCTGCGTGGCGGTCTTGCAAACTCAGAGACCCAAAGTCACCACCAAAGATGGTTCAAATAAATTAAATGGTTTAAATAAATTAAATATTTAACTGCAAACAGTAGTTATGTCCTAGGCCGATATTTTCCCTGACAAAGATCAACTTAGATCTTTACTGAGTCCATTTGCCTTTTTGCCTCTGAGATAACGTATCTGTGAGATGCCTGGGGTAATCTGTAACTTCCTTTTTACTGGGGACCCCTCAGGACACAACGAATGGCACCAGGACATTCCCTCCTTGTTATTGTTATCAAGTTAATTGTCAACTGTTAATTACGTTACAGTATCCTGTATCCATCTCTGTAAAAGAAGCACATGACCATCATTTCATTTTTTACCCTATCCCAGGTCTCCCCGCTTTGCTTTATCCCGCCTCCTTAATCCATCACCAATGAATTTCATGTAACAAACCTTCATCCCTCTCCTTTGATTGCTCTGTACAAATAGAGATGTAACCCGCCGTTCTCGGGAGCATTATCTCAATTCACTGAGGTTCTGCTTCCCGGCATGTGTCGACAGTTTGCCTCATAAACTCACAAAATTCTTTACCGGTTTCAATGTTGTTGTTGTTTTTTCATTAACAAGTGTGTCAACTGGGTGTGTGCTGGCTCTGGGTTTATATAAACCTCCCATCCTCTACCCAGGGGGTCAGATGCCCCTTATTCTCTCTCTCTCTCTCTCTCTCTCTCATTCTCTCTCTCTCTCTCTCTCTCTCTCTCTCTCTCTCTCTCGGAGGAAGCCTCGGAGTATTAATATACTGCTATCCCAAGCTCAAAGGGGGAAAATCTTTAATTTATAGGTGGAAAGACTGTGGCTGGAGGCAAACAAACGAACGGTCACTCAATTTTCAGAAAAACGTTCTACTTTAATTAACGTGCCTACAGTCACGGGCCCACGGCCCACAGTTTCTGAGAAGCCAGGCATTTAAATGAAGCAAACAGTTGGGCAGTGAAGATGCTATAAGCTGACAGCAGCAGTGAAGAGGGCTCTTGGGGGCAAGCCGCTTGTTGTGGAGTGTTTGTGTTTAAGAAGAACAAAGATAAAAATGTCCCATCTAAGTCCTAGGCCCACATCGCCCACCTTGACCTTTGACTTGCCGAGCTGCATCTGGGACCAGAATTAGTGTCGGTTCTGATCCCAGATGGATGACATGTGAAGTGGGCTCATTGATACTCTTCCCAGATGCTGGGACAAGACTGTATGCATCTAATTTGATGGCTAGGTATCTCCAGGATTCAGTCTTTTATCTCGTCCTATGTTTCACACACACACACACATACACACACACTCTTGTGCCACACAAGATCAAGCCGAAGAGATAAAATAACAAAGAAAAATATAAACCTTTCCATCAAAAGAGTCTCATTTAGGATAAGATCCCACTTTGCATAAAGTCCAGGTCTTCTCTTGTCTGACGGAACTAAAAACTGATCGCATTAGGTTTCTTTCACCTCTTTAAGTTGTCCATTGTTAAAAGGACAAAGGAAGACCTACTTTCCCAAACCCACTATTTAGGGTTTATTATGCCTTTGGTTTTTCAAACCACATTTCCCGCTGAGGAGACATGGGCAGGCAGACCGGGAGGTCACGTCCCTGCCTCTAGGTACGTGGGAACTTAGCTCTGGAGGAGAGAGCTGGCATCCCCAGCCATCTTCCTGAAGCACAACATCGGGGGAGAGAGGGCACCTTCCAGGGCAGCATCCAGGGCTCCTCCAGGCCAAGACCAGGTTGCCAGGGGGCATGGGGACCCGCCAAGGACGCAGGCGTGGGGTGAGGCTGCAGGCTCTCTCTGAAGAGCATTCTGGCTGCTCCTCACACTGCCTCTCATTTCAGATGACAGAACGAGACAATAAGCAGACGAGTGGGTAAACAGGCAAGGCAGAGGAGAACCGGAAGGAAACCAACAATCTCGTCGGTCTTTCGGAATAAACTAATAATGACGGCGGCGAATGGATTTCTGAAAAGTAATTGTGCTCATCGTGATACCGCGGGCCACCTGCGTAATTGCTTTGCGGCATGCTCTTTCCGGCTTCTTCTATTTGGAAACCCCTGCAGCCGCCAGGATAAAAATCATAATTGTATTTTCAATTTGCTGCCTTATCTATTCTGTTGGCCGGGATTGTGTCCGCCAGAGTGCTTTTGTCAACGGGAAAGAGAGCCAGAGATACAGTGGTACCTCGAGATACGAGTGCCCTAACATACAAGTTTTTTTTTTTTTTATATACGAGCCAGCAAGCGAGCGATTTTTGCTTTGAAATATGAGCAACATTTGAGATACAAGTAATCGCGTATGGATCGGCCGGTTGTACATGACCCACCAGTTTACCGCGACTCGAGCGTCTCATAGTTTCCCACGCCTCAAGGTTACGGAACGAATTAAACTCGTATCTCGAGGTACCACTGTATTTCCTTGCACGATGGTGCCTTCGCCGCCCCAAGTCTCCATCCATGGACCCCCAGACACGCAAAACCGGTGCCTAAGTTCACCCCAGCCACACACTCATCAGCCACAAGGATGATGGGCCGAGTGCCAATCTCACGTTCCAAAGGCAGGAGAAACGGCACCGTCGGCCTTTAACACGTGGTGGCACGTTTATGTCTGGACCTGAGGCTCCAGGTTGGGGCTTTCTCGCGTCGGGTGGCTCTAACGTCGCTTTGCGAGCCCGAGGGACTTACCTTCCTCGACAAAAGAGATGGCTTCACTCCTTCCTTTCCCAGAGTCCTGTTCAAAGCGGCTAATGCTAGACACCGGGGGCGCTGGCTGACAGTTACCTGGGTCTTTGTAGATGCTGAGCACGCCCTTGAAGTAATGAGGTAAAAATCTTTCCAGTAACAGCAGCACGTCTTCCAGCTCCTCGAGGATGCCCACGAGCAGGAAGTTCTCGTTCACGTTCAGCTTTGCTCTCTCCAGGGCCCACTCTCCAGGCTCCCTTGAAGGACAGAAGAATCGTTTATTATTTATTTATTAAATATTTTATTGATTTTTCACAGAGAGGAAGGAAGAGGGATAGAAAGTCAGAAACATTGATGAGAGAGAGACATCGATCAGCCGCCTCCTGCATGCCCCACACTGGAGATGGGCCCTCAAGCAAGGTACATGCCCCCGACCGGAATCGAACCCGGGACCTTTCAGTCCGCAGGCCGACGCTCTAGCCAAACCGGTCTTAGCAGAAGAATCATTTTTAAATCAGAGATTCGTTTTTGAGAGGCAGCACCAACCACGAGCTGAGAGGGTATCTCTTTACCCACCCACCCTCATTTGCATAAGCCCACATCCCATTTCTTCAAGGAGCAGCCCTGATATAGGCACCTCCAGCAGTTTGTCCTGCGCTTTCCGGCTGGCACGCTGACCCTTGACCCCAACGCCTTCTCACTTGCTATCCCTCTCACCGGTATCTTAACCCCTCACGCGGGGCCTCGAACTTTGTAGGAAGAAGGCTACAGGCACAGGGAGTTAGGTCCTGGCCCTCAGAAACATTGACCAAGGGGTGATTAGAAAGGCTTTTTAATATGAGGACCAAACAGAACCAAGGAAATAAAGACAGAAGTTTTGAAATGTGAAACTCGTTGACAGAGTATTTCTGTAGGACTCAGAATAAGGGGTTGGGTGATGTCAGCTAATCATCTTATTATTTAAAAAAAGAGTTTAAGCCGAAACCGGTTTGGCTCAGTGGATAGAGCATCGGTCTGTGACGGAAGGGTCCCAGGTTCGATTCTGGTCAAGGGCATGTATCCTGGTTGCGGGCACATCCCCCGTAGGGTGAGTGCAGGAGGCGGCTGATGGATGTCTCTCACTCATCAATGTTTCTAGCTCTCTATTCCTCTCCTTTCCTCTCTGTAAAAAAATCAGTAAAATATGTTGAAAAAAGAGTTTAAGATGTTTTTTTAAATTCTAGAAGAAAAAATCCCCTAATCTCATTCATAGAGCAGATCTCCAGGTGGACAGCAGGTATGTGAGCGAGGAAAAAGTGGGATCATGGGAAATGGCCTTCAGGCCTGGCTGCCATTCCTACTTGGGGGAGCTGGAGTATGCCCAATTCTCTTTTGAAAAACTATAAAATAACCCTTACCTAGCTCAAATAATTGTTGTCCAGGTGGAACCACGTGACATTTTGAAAGACTTTTGAAAATCACCCTGTCTGAACCCAAGAAATCATGAGCTGAAACCGGTTTGGCTCAGTGGAGAGAGTGTCGGCCTGCGAACTGAAAGGTCCCAGGTTCGATTCCGGTCAAGGGCACATCCCCTGTAGGGGGCGTGCAGGAGGCGGCTGATGGATGTCTCTCTCTCATCGATGTTTCTAGCTCTCTATCCCTCTCCCTTCCTCTCTATAAAAAAATCAATAAAAAATGTATATTTTTTAAAATGGATGAAGAAATCATGAGCACTCTCTCCAAGGTCAGGCAATCGATAGCTAAAAGGATCCTTGAGGGAGTTAGAATCGTGTCTCCTGGAATGAACATCGTCACTGTGATGGAAAGCGAGTCACCTGGCCCCATATTGTCCCAGCCCCTGAAGCGCTGACCTGGAACCAGATGGCCTTTATTACAGGGGTGAGGATGGCGGGGTGGCCTCCTGAACTCAGGAAGTTTAGGGTGAAGCAGAACCCTGACACTTCCAGCCCAGGAATCCTGACACTTTTGTGTGATGGCCAACTCAACACCACAGCAACACCCATAACAAGGAGGCAGTAATCAGGGGGCAGCAACAAGGACAGTGAGTGAGCTGTGACTTGGAACAGTCGCCTTAGGAGCACAGTGGCCTCCTAATTAATGTCTCTCTGGGGAAAAGTGTGGCTCCTGATAACGGGTTTCTTTTTCATCAAGCAGGGATAGTATTCATTATTACCGCTATTTTTTCTATTTTTTCTCCAGGCTGCGCATTTGTCCAGCATGATGAATCGCAACGGTAACTAGAACAGAATCGCCTCGGAGACGGTAACACAGAGGCTGTAATGAGATAAGGGTTCCTAACAAGTACCCCGGGAATGCTGACACAGGACGTGGGTCCTTGGATCTAAGTAAGTCGCTCTCTACTGAGGGCAATCGCTAGGAAGCACGTGCCTCTCTTTCTACTAAGTGTTCTCACGAGAGAGAGAGACTATTAAACTTTGGGGTGTGAGCGTCCAGTGTTTCAGTCCCAATCAGACAGGCCACACAGGCCGGGAGGGCTATGGAGGGGGTACAGTCAGCGTGGAGGAGCAGGCTGGCGCTTGCAGCTGGTCCTTGCTGTCTCGCAGCTCTCTAGCAACAGCTGCTTAACACACAGTGTTAAGTACAAAAAGAGACTTCGGTTGGCATTCCAGTGGGAATGCAGAACTTGTTAATTTTAAAAATATATATACAGTGGTACCTCGAGATATGAGTGCCCTAACATACCAGCCGTCGAGTGAGCGATTTTTGCTTTGAAATACGAGCAAGAGTTGAGATAGGACTAATCTCACGGATCGGCCGGCTGCCCACGACCCACCAGTTTACTGCAACTCGAGCATCTCATAGTTTCCCACGCATTCAAGGTTACGAAACGAATTAAACTCGTATCTCCAGGTACCACTGTATTTTATTGATTTTTTTACAGAGAGGAAGGGAGAGAGATAAAGAGTTAGAAACATCAATCAGCTGCCTCCTGCACGCCCTCTACTGGGGATGTGCCCGCAACCAAGGTACATGCCCTTGACCGGAATCAAACCTGGGACCCTTCCGTCCTCAGGCCGACGCTCTATCCACTGAGCCAAACCGGTTTCGGCTGAACTTGTTAATTTTTTTTACTTGCACCACATTCAGAGTCTCAAATGAGATCTTCAAAGACTAAAAAGTCCTTATTAATTGAATCCCAGGAGGTTGAGAGAGGAGAGATTGTGCCCCTGTTCCCCCCGTGAGCCTGCCACGAGCTCCAGTCTTTACCTGCATCTGGGGTGCTGTCCACAGAAGTACGGGATGATGTAGAACAGCCTGGGGTTGGAGCACTCGGGATAGTTCTCGAGAATGCACTCGTTGATGTCCTAGAAGAGAGAGCACCGCAATGAGATTCCATAGCCTTGGCAAGTGCCACACAGTGTAAGAAAAATCGATGCTTGAATACCGGAGCACGACTAAGATGCCGAGAACCCACTGATTTCATGAGAACGCCTGCCTTCCTTCCCTTCACACCCTCCTGTCCCCTGGTCAGGGGCACATCTGGTCAGAGCCTTTCAGAGAGCATGGATCTGGTGAGGGAATGGCATCTCGGCATTGCCCTGAGGCTCAGAGTCTTAGCTCTATCACCAGCCTCTAGCCCAGCGGTTCTCAACCTGTGGGTCACGACCCTTTGGGGGTCGAACGACCCTTTCACAGGGGTCGCCTAAGACCATCGGAAAATGCAGATGTTTACATCACGATGCATCACAATAGCAACATTTCATGGTTGGGGGTCACCACCACATGAGGAACTGTATGCAAGGGTCGTGGCCTTAGGAAGGTTGAGAACCACTGGCTTACAGGGTTCTGCTCTGACAGGCACCATCCATTCCCCCTGCCCCCATTCAGTGCCCCCTGGTGTTAATGGTTTTATCTTTGGCCTAAGGTTTCACTAGGCTGTGTTGTTTTACAATCACCTTCTTATACTCAAGTTCTCTTCGTATGTACATAGCGGGAGTGTTCTATATATGCAGCTGATTCTGGTCTTCCTAACGGGGTCCTACAAATTAAAGAGCATCTTATGGGGGGCAGGGGGTGGGGCGGGAAATAGGAGAAACCATTTTTTCCTTTCCTCCTTCCTAGGGTCCAGATTGTTGAGAGTTCTACTCTTCTATCTCACCCTTTAAGAAAAGAAGAAGCTACTTTGGTTAAAAGGGGAAGAGTAGGTTTCTCGCGTGTTCGATTGTGTCAAATGCTATGTAGTATGTATATTCTAAATGTCAAAAAAAATATTTATAAATACATGGCATCTCTTATTAAGAAGAAACGTAACTTATTGTAATTTTGGTCTCTAGCGTCAATTCCTCAGTGACTGTGGTTTTCATGATCTGTTGTGAATGAATAAAGCGCTATGGCAGCGATTCTCAACCTGTGGGTCGCGACCACTTTGGGGGTCAAATGAGCCTTTTACAGGGGTCGCCTAAGACTATTGGAAAACACCTATTTCCCATGGTCTTAGGAACCAACACACCGCTCCTCGGTGTAGCAAAGTGTAGCAATGTAGTTTACTGTTGTCCTATGAAGACTGTTACCCATGCTACACCACGATTCAAGACAAAATTTCATTTATTTGTAATTAGAAATAAATATTTCACAATATATAATTACATATTGCTTTTGTGATTAATCCCTATGCTTTAATTATGTTCAATCTGTAACCATGAAAATACATCCTGCATATCAAATATTTATATTACAGTTGATAACAGTAGCAAAATTACAGTGATGAAGTAGCAACGAAAATAATGTTATAGTTGGGGGTCACCATCACATGAGGAGCTGTATTAAAGGGTCGTGGCATTAAGAAGGTTGAGAACCACTGCTCTATGGGCTGCTAAAAAGCTGGGGTAACATACCAACATGGCTTTCAGGAAGGCAGAAGGCACACTGCTTCCCTCCCCCCCTCACCTCCCTTCCCCTCCTGAGGGTGCTGGGCAGATTTCCCGAATTTAGCGCTCAGGCCTTTCTGAAGCCACACCTGCCGGGCCAATGCTGGTCCAGGCTCTGGGGCGGGAAGGGCTGCCAAGTATGCAGCATTTCGCCAGATTGTGTGGTTATTTTATTAGGTGGATAAATGTCTACAGATTCTAGTGCAAAAACACCGAGCCCAGCCCCGTTTTGTGAAAACATTAGCAAAGGTAAAAGTGGAATACATTATCAGTCGCTGGGCCTCCTAATTATAGTTTTTTTGGCTAATCATCATTTTCCTTCCTTCTGCATATGATGTCTGGAACAGGAGCACAAAGAATGTCTGTCTGTAAGCAGAGGTTAGCTCCAGGGGAAGTTACTTAAGAAACCCTTGGATACACTCGATGTTACACAAGTGGGACATTTTATGAGAGTCTATCTTGACAAAAAGTCCTGGGCGTATATTTTATACACTCGTCATTTAGGAGGGCTGTATTCGGTGATTAGCTGAAGGAATAGTGAGGAAAGAGGTCAAATAGGGTCATTTCTTTAATGCGATTGGGTAGAAATAAAATACAAGATAGGACTTTTACCTGGGATTCTAATTTTACATTTCTGACTAGAAAGTTCTTGCATGGTTTACATCCGCGATGCCCAATATGATCTAATGCGATTTCATTTCTGAGCTTCTTAATTTGGGGAGCTCAGAATGGGCTGCTCATTATGTTCAAACAGTTCAAGCTGAGGTCTTCCACACACCAATGCCAAGAATCTTTCATTATATTATGAATTGAAGCATCTACTGTATGCGAGGTCTCATGGTAAGCACTAAGTCCCAAGTATCTGACAAATAATTGCATCTCTCTTCCTTTATTTATAGTTTATAATAAGCAAAGTTACTAACATTTATTTAAAATATCTTTTTTTTTCTTTTTTTTAAAATATATTTTATTGATTTTTTACAGAAAGGAAGGAAGAGGGAGAGAAAGTCAGAAACATCGATGAAAGAGAGACATCGATCAGCTGCCTCCTGCACGACCCCTACTGGAGTTGTGCCCGCAAGCAAGGTACATGCCCCTGTCCGGAATCGAGCCTGGGACCCTTCAGTCCACAGGCCGACGCTCTGTCCACTGAGCCAAACCGGTCTCGGCTAAGATATCTTCTTGGTAGATGGTTCCCTTTATTGTTTTTATTAATGTTTTTGCCTTATATTAAAATGTGAGAGTAAGAATGAATCTCCTCCTCAAAATGAGCCTACAGTACAAACACTGTAAGCACATAAAAATAAAATCAAACACCACGAAAGATAGGCAACAAAATCTACTGATGAAACATTAACTCATTCCAGATGGCTTTAAGGAGCAACCTGAGAATGACTTTAAAATAAGTATGTCTAGGATGCTGAAAAGATAAAAGAAAGAATAGCTTCCTTTTTGGAAAAAGGGCACGACATTATGAAATAAAAACATGAAACAAGAACATGAGGATATTAAAAAAAAGAATTAGAAATTTTACAAATGAAAAATATGGTCATTAAATAAAAAATTTAAGAAATAAATAGATTTAAAGAGAAAAATCAGTGAATTAGAAAGTAGTCAGGAATAACTGACCACTAATGTGATTCAGAGAGATTAGACAGATGATAGGTAGGTAGACAGAGCAGTAAAGGGATATGGAAAGAGAGATTGTAAAGCTCCAACAGCCAGTCAGCAGGAGTTCCAGAAAAAGAGAACGGTGAGCTGGTAAGAAAGAAATAGTTAAGCAGAAATTCTAAAAACAGATATGATTCTTTAGGCTCACAGTGTGCAATGAGTACTGAACAAAATACACCAAGTTAAATTTATAGCCAAGTAAAGCTTGTGAAACTGCAGGACACCAAGGGAAAGAAAGAAAGGAGATGGCCAATGAAGGAACCATACCAGTAATTAGGCTGACAGCAGATTCTTCCATCCCTCCCTCTCTCCCTCTTTTCCTTCCTTCCCTCCCTTCTTTTCTCCTTCCTTCCTTTCCTCCTCCCCTCCCTCCTTCTGTTCTTCCCTAGCGGTTTGGTGGTCCCTGCCATCTGGACTCCTGGCACTAAATCCAGAACCAGGTCTTATTTGCAGTTCCTCTCCGACGGGAGCCACGAGACTGTCACAGATCTGGTTTCTAAGCAGCAAGAATGTCGTTCACTTCCCCCGTGAGGCTGTGGCTTCCAGACTCTCTGGGTCCACCGCCCCTGCTAAAGCCCCGTCTGCCACCGGGAGGGCAGCACTCATTCTGTGCAGGCCCCGCGCTCGGCCCTGAAGCACGGAGCCTGGTTCTGGCCTCACAGCGACAGGGAGCACCTTCAGCCCCTTTGCCTGGCTGTCACCGCCCCTCTCTGAGCCAGAACCCGCTGGCCTGCAGCGTCTCCACTGCGCACGGCCCTGGTGCTGTTCCAGGCCCGGGGCTGCTCTTCTTATTATTAACCTGGTAAATCCTTTGTACTTCCGGTTTTAATATATATATATATATATATATTTTTTTTTTTTTGATATTTTACAGAGAGGAAGGGAGAGGGATAGAAAGTCAGAAACATCGATGAGAGAGAGACATCGATCAGCTGCCTCCTGCACGCCCCACACTGGAGATGTGCCCACAAGCAAGGTACATGCCCCCGACCGGAATCGAACCCAGGAACGACATTCTTGCTGCTTAGAAACCAGATCTGTGACAGTCTCGTGGCTCCCGTCGGAGAGGAACTGCAAATAAGACCTGGTTCTGGATTTAGTGCCAGGAGCCCAGATGGCAGGGACCACCAAACCGCTAGGGAAGAACAGAAGGAGGGAGGGGAGGAGGAAAGGAAGGAAGAAGAAAAGAAGGGAGGGAAGGAAGGAAAAGAGGGAGAGAGGGAGGGATGGAAGAATCTGCTGTCAGCCCAATTACTGGTATGGTTCCTTCATTGGCCATATCCACTGACGCTCTATCCACTGAGCCAAACCAGTCTGGGCTGTACTTCCTGTTTTAATATTGCAGCTCTCATTGCCATGTGAAATCACCACACCATGTCAATGTGGTGCTGTGTGCGCTCTTGATGCTTTTCTCCTCCAGGGAGGTCTTAGCAGAAGAAATTCTGAGTGCAGAGGTGCGGGTAACGGGCATGGGGAAGGCGCCTTGCTAAGTGGGAGGAAAGAAGCTCAGGATAATGCCAAGTCTGTGCAAAGCAAGGTCATGTGCTCCATAAAATGGATCATTTTTTTGCTTCACGAGTATGTCAGAGAGCACAGGGCCAATGCCCAGTGTAAGCCAGACATCAAAAGTGTGATTCCTGCCGAAACCGGTTTGGCTCAGTGGATAGAGGGTCAGCCTGTGGACTGAAAGGTCCCAGGTTCAATTCCGGTCAAGGGCGTGTATCCTGGTTGTGGGCACATCTCCAGTAAGGGGCATGCAGGAGGCAAGGCTGATCGATGTCTCTCTCATCGATGTTTCTAACTCTCTATCCCTCTCCCTTCCTCTCTGTAAAAAATCAATAAAATATATTATTTAAAAAAAGTGTGATTCCTCAGCATTCTTACAAACCTTGCAGGGCATGAATATATTGGAGTAGCGACTTGATGATATTGGTGTTGTTTTGCATCTGTTAATTGCTTCAAGCACGTTGCCAAAAGTTTCCGTATTTGAAGGGTGCCATGAATACAAAAATGGCATGAGCTTTGCTTTGCAGAGTCTTCATGTGTGTTACCTAAGACCCTCCCCTTCTGCAAGGAAAGCTTCGTGCCTCCTCTCTGTTCTGTGGCCCCCACCCCGGGTCAGGCAGGTGCTCTCTGAGAGCTCGTAAAAGTAGCCTTTGAAGATGATGCAGTTTTAATGTGAACTGTGCTTTGCCAATGTCTAGCACATCACCATGGGAATCAGATAAAAGCTTTCAGAAGACGGTGCCGTTTTGCAAGAAACAACATTATAAAAAAATTCACCGGCGGAGCAAAAATCAAGAGACGCGAGCACTGATACATTTCATACAAAAAGCACTTAAAGGATATTGTAGCTAGAAATATATCACGATGGATACTTCATTTTAGCAGACATCTGCACGACTGAAATGTCATTAAATGACCCATAAACTATTGCCTGCTAGCAAAGGTGCGTTCCAGATGTGAGCTCCCACTTAGAGAGGATCCATGACTTTGGAATTTGGGGGTTCTGGTCTCCGGGGCCCAGAAATAAACCATGTGGCTGGATCTCTGCCACTGGCAGCTCGGCTGTGAGCCCAGAAAGCGCTGTCTCGGTCGACCAGGCACAGAGCAGCGTCCTGAGGCCAGGCCTCTGTGACCCGGTGCATGCAGCCTGCTGCAGGGACGGCAGCGGCCTTTGCCGACAGGGCTACGCTGACAATACAGTGGCACCTCGAGATACGAATTTAATTCGTTCCATAACCTTGAGGCGTGGGAAACTATGAGACGCTCGAGTTGCAGTAAACTGGTGGGTCCTGTGCAGCCGGCAGATCCGCGCGATGACTCCTATCTCAAATGTTGCTCGTATTTCAAAGCAAAAATCGCTCGCTCGATGGCTCGTATCTCAAAAATCTCGTATGTTAAGGCACTGGTATCTCGAGGTACTACTGTATTTAGAAGCATACTGCCCATGGATGATTGTCATTATAGTATGACTAATAGCGAGAGGCTAATTGTACCCTTAGAATAAGCAGGTCACGTTTATGGAGAGTCCCAGCCCTCCCCTTCCTACCTAGTCACGTAGAAAATGGATCATCCTATGGGCTTTTGTGGAGGTGGTGTCACTTGAATGAATTGCCAGTGGATCCTGTGGGGTCTACAATTTACCATTCTAAATCTTAATACAACCATGGGAATGCGTTTTGACTCTAACCGCTCTCTATGCGACACCAGAAGGAAGAGATGATGGTTTAAGTTATACCAGAGATCAGAAGGACCAATGGAGATTTTACTTAAAAGTTGAATCACGAAGTAGAAAGAAACGAATCGTTACCTCAAAGCTGTTCGTTTCACCCGCTAAAGGAATCCCGGGAGGTGGGCTGCACCTCAACACTGTCTAGTGTTTCCCGGAGGCAGGGCTGAGCCAAAAAACCAGACTCAACCAGATCTCCTCAACCAGCACAGACCTTTGTGAGCGTAAGAATGGCAAGAATTCCTGGGAAACCAAGTATTTCCTTTCAGGGTATTATACCATAAAAATTATTTATGACTCCCGTGGGCCACACAAGTTTCTAAAAGCCACAGAAACTGCTTAGTCTCAAAGAATGTTGATGATTTTGCCTTCACAGCCCAGGAGGTTCAGAGTTCCTTTCCTTCCTTTCAAGTCCAATCGTCTTTTTGTTTGGGCTGAAGAGGCCAAAGTCAACCACAGAAGTCACACTTTCAGCTCCTGGTTATCCGGGGGATAAACAGCATGTTTGTGGATTTGTTTAGGCTCCCGGCCCCTTCTCCCTGTGGCTTCACATTTCCCAACTCAGAAAGTCACAAGGGGTTCACGATAGATTTAATAAAGAAAAGTTGAAACGAATAATTATTTTCGGCTCACTGGGAATTTCAGTTTCTTAAACTGACTAACAATTGTCTTGGTGATGGAGATTGACTGGATCATTCTCTCCTTTATGGATATTTGAAATTGTCCATAATGTATAGTGAAAAGCAAACCAAAAAATTTAAGAAACTAGGACTCTAGTTGTGTTCCTAGCCACATACCTCTGTCTTCTTTTTACCTGTGCCTTTATTTATTTTTTAATATATTTTATTGACTTTTTACAGAGAGGAAGAGAGAGGGATAGAGAGTTAGAACATCGATGAGAGAGAAACATCAATTAGCTGCCTCCTGCGCACCTCCTACTGGGGATGTGCCTGCAATCAAGGTACATTCCCTTGACGGGAGTCAAACCTAGGACCTCTCAGTCTGCAGGCTGATGCTCTATCCACTGAGCCAAACTGGTTTTGGCTCCTTTTTTAATGTAGTTTATTTGTTCATTCATTCATTCATTCAAATTAGATCTTTCATCACTTTTAAGGCTTCTTTTCCAGGGGGGTAGGAGGTCTCTACGAAGCCTTAGACTTTCACTTTTATGATGTTCCAGCTGAAGTTTATCTAGATCCCCATTTCGACCTTGTCTTTGGCTCTACTTCCTGGATTCTTTCTGCTCTAGAAGGAAATACAACAACATAGAATGCAAGAAGGGGGAAAGGGACTGTTCAAAATCAAGCTCTTTATTATGCCGGTTATTGGGATCTCTCTCAGAGCTTCCTGATAGGATGTTTTCATTATGTACATCTGTGTTTAAGGGTACAGCCAACATAAAACCAAATTCTCATCCTTTAAGGGCTGTATTATGATAGTTTTTTTCTTTTATTACCTTTTCCTTTCTCTTACTCATGTTCTCTCCCTTTTTTAAATTTATCATGTGCCCATGGGTCAGACAAGTCTCTATAAATAATGAAAAAATTCAAACCACTATAAAACTTTCCACATATGTAAGTATAGTATTTATTGAAATAAGGACCTATTAAAACGGTTTCCCAGATCATCTTTCTTTGGAATCTATAAAACTAAGAATGAAAAGCAAAGAAAAACAAATATTTTACAAACTCAATTTAAAATGGATGAGCAAGAGAGAGAGCAACCAAAGGACATCTGTGCATGCATATCAGCATAACCAATGGACGCAGACCCTTGGGGCGGTGGGGGCTTGCCCGGGAAGGGATAGGGGAGGGGGCCAATTGGGGAAAAAGGCGACATATGTAAAACTTCAGACATTAAAAAAAATAAAAGAAATAAAAGGAAAGAAATAAAAGTCACACCAATAATGAAGAGATCAATTCCAAAAGCTGGGTGTATAAATCTGTTTATCATTTAGACACACATGTGAACGAATCTGGTGAAAACTGAATCAAACATATTTGGGAGGGAGGCTATTTCTCTCTGTCTCTGTCTCTCTCTCTCACCAGGAACAATTTATTAAGTCCCATCAACTCTACTAAGTTAGGGGGTTAGGACCAATTCTTTGTAATGATCAGTATAAACACTGTCAACACTCAAGGGATAACAATCAATAAATGTAACAAGATCTGGAGTAGTCCTTCAACTCTGCTCTTACTGGGCTCCCAATGCATGCTGGGCACTGTGTTATACAGTCCCTGACTGGTTCCCTAGGAGTTCACATTCAAGAGCAGAGGTAGCCAGCACCACTGCCCACAGAGTCTGTCAGGGATAAATTTAGCGAGATCCAAAAGGAGATGAAAAAGGACCAACTAGAAATTAAACATTCACTGACCGAAATAAAGAAAATATTATACAGAGACCTAACAGCAAACTAGAGGAACATAAGAATCAAGTCAAAGATTTGAAATACAAAGAAGCAGAAAACACTCCACTGGAAAAGAAAAAAGAAAAAAAATCCAAAAATGTGGATAGTGTAAGGAGCCTCTGGGACAACTTCAGGCATACCAACATCAGAATTATGGAGGTGCCAGAAGAAGAGAGAGAGCAAGATACTGAAAACCTATTTGAAGAAATAATGACTGAAAACTTACTTCACCCGATGAAAGAAATAAACTTACAAGTCCAGGAAGCACAGAGAACTCCAGACAGAAGGAATCCAAAGAGGACCACACCAAGACTCATCATAATTAAAATACCAAGAGCAAAAGACAAAAAGAGAATATTAAAAGCAGCAAGAGAAAAACAGTTAATTACCTACAAGGGAGCACCCATATGACTGTCAGCTGATTTCTCAACAGAAACGATGCAGGCCAGAAGGAAGTGGCAAGAAATATCCAAAGTGATGAATAGCAAGAACCTACAACCAAAATTACTCTACCCAGCAAAGCTATCATTCAGAGTTGAAGGGCAGATAAAGAGCTTCACAGATAAGAAAAAGCTAAAGGAGTTCATTAACACCAAACCAGTATTATATGAAATGCGGAAAGGTACTCTTTAAGAAGAGGAAGGAGAAGGAAAAAGGTAAAGATAAAAATTATAAACAACAAATACATATCTATCAACAAGTGAATCTAAACATCAAGTGAATTAAAAATCAGATGAACAGAATAAACTGGTGAATATAATAGAATCAGGGACATAGAAAGGGAGTGGACTGGCAATTCTCAGTGGGAATGGGGTGAGGGGGTGTGGGGAGAGACTGGACAAAAATCATATACCTATGGATGAGGACAATGGGAGGGAGGTAAGGGCAGAGGGAAGAGTGGAAGCTGAGTGGAGGGGAGCTGGGGGGGGAGGAACAATTTTAATAACCTGAACAATAAAGATTTATTAAATAAATTTTAAAAATAATTTGAAAAAAAGAAAATATATTTTATAAAGCTTCATAAACTACCAAGAGAACTGCAGGAGTGGTGAGGTGGTTTGGATTTTGAACATGTTCATTAAGGGCTCTGAAAGATGGGATATAATGGACATGGCAATGCAAGGGCTCGACGGTTCAACTCCCCCCTGTAGGAAAACATCCTGCTGGTGGGAACAGGAAGGAGAGCTGTGGCTCGGAGGGAGCGTGGTTTCCTCCATAAGAAAACTTACGAGGCCTGTAAAGCCCACAATGAAATCCTTGACTAACAAAGTGGTGAATGTCCACCTGGCAAATCATTTGTGGCACATTTCAAATCCCAGCCCTAACCGGTTTGGCTCAGTGGATAAAGCATTGGCCTGCGGACTGAAAGGTCCCAGGTTTGATTCTGGTCAAGGGTATGTATGTACCTTGGTTACAGGCACATCCCGAGTAGGGGGTGTGCAGAAGGCAGCTGATTGATGTTTCTCTCTCATCGATGTTTTTAATTCTTTATCCCTCTCCCTTCTTTTCTGTAAAAATCAATAAAACATATTTAAAATTTTTTTTTTTCAAATCTCAGGTTGGCTTCCTACTTTAGGATATTTTTAAATCACCACTTACTTCTCCACCCTTAAGTCAAAGTATAAGAATTCATTTCATTATTAGCCCAAGAAGCCGAAACCGGTTTGGCTCAGTGGATGGAGCATGGCCTGCAGACTGAAGGGTCCCTCGTTCAATTCCAGTCAAGGGCATGTACCTTGGTCTCGGGCACATCCCCAGTGGGGGTTGTGCAGGAGGCAGATGATCGATGTCTCTCTCTCATCGATGTTTCTAACTGTCTATCCCTCTCCCTTCCTCTCTGTAAAAGATCAATAAAATATATTTTAAAAAAATATTAGCCCAAGAAAAACATAATCAGAGAAGATCATGATGCTGGTGTACTTTTTTGTTAATTCCAAGACTAAATTAGATAATTTGTGGGTTACTGGCATTTTTCCATTCTCAGCACCAATATCTCTTCTGTGATTAAAAAAGTTGTTTTTCAATAATTCACAAACCTTTCAACAGGAGAATGAAAACTCACACTATGGGGTTGTTATTGGTTTCACTCTTCTTTGTTTTTTAAAGAAACCATACTTTAAAAAATAAATAAATACAATAAAATTATATATATATTTATTTCAGAGAGGAAGAGAGAGAGATAGAAACATAAATGATGAGAGAAATCATTGATCGGCTGCCTCCTGCACATGCCTTATTGGGGATGGAGCCTGAAACCTGGACATGTGCCCTTGACTGGAATCAACCCAGAACCCTTCAGTCCGCAGGCCAACGCTCTATCCACTAAACAAAACAAGCTTCTTTATGTAACCACTTGACTGGCATTTTTTGCTTGTGAACTTTTAGCACTAAGGACTAAGTCATTTCTCAAATTATAATAAGCCTAAGATTGCTAGTTTGAAAGCTGATAAAAAGATGGGAATTACTGATAGAAAATAATATTTTTTTCCAAACAAGTAACCAAAATTTTCATGTCTCTATGGAGAATTCTTTATTAAAAACATATTTTTATTGATTTCATAGAGGAAGGGAGAGGGGGAGAGAGAGAGAAACATCAATGATGAAAGAGAATCACTGATCAGCTTCCTCCTGCATGCCCCCTACTGAGGATTGAGCCCACAACCCAGGCATATGCCCTGACCTCCTGGTTCAACCACTGAACCAAACCGGCTGGGCTACAGAATTCTTGAAAGTCTTAGACCATCTGGTAGAGGTGCCAAAGTCTTTCTACCTCCAATCTAGGGACATTCACCTTCCCCTAGAAAAAAGTCTGTATTCAGCAGGCAACATGTGCCACATGTGTCTTAGAGAAGACAGAGGAGACTCATTCTTCTTATTCCATATTCTTGCCCTGGACTTGTTTGTTCTAGAGATCTGTCTTATTGACAGTCAAAATTGGGGATTTAACATATTAATTGACCTGGAAATAAATGCATTAAAGAATAAGTGTCAGCTCTAGGTGTTTTTGCCACCAGAGTTTGGGGGATGCAGGTGGTTACCCATCTGGAGTACAGAAAGCTCCCCAAAGGGTCTGAGACAATGGTTATAATTCAACCATTTGTAAGCCTAAGGATTCTATTTTATGCATTTAAAGCATTATTCTGAGAACCGGTCTAAAGGTTTCACTACATAATAGGGTTCATGAATGAAAGAGGTAAAGATCCCCTTTGTATTGAATTTCTTTTTGTTTAAATGTGTTCTTATTGATTTAAAAAGGGAAATGAAAACATCAATGATGAGAGAGAATCACTGATAGGATGCTTCCTGAACATCCCTACTAGAGATCGAGCCCACACCTGGGCATGTGCCCTGACCAGGCATTGAACGAACTACGACCAGGTTCACGGTTGATTCTCAACCACTGAGCTACGCCAGCCAAGCAGATATGTTTTATTTTATTTTTTTTTTAAGCAGGAACCACATGTCTCTACTATGAAATGAATTTCCTGTCTTTAGTGTTTGACTCTTTTGGGCTACCAAAAAAAAAAAAAAAGAAGGAAATGTCAACATAAGATTATTTTTGATTGATATTTTTAAAATCCTCCCTTCAAACTTGGGTAAAACTTCTGTTTCAAAGAGTTGGACAGCAAACTACAACCACCAACAAAATTTTTATGTAAATACAGTCCGTAGGTGGTTCAAGGGCCTAAAAGAATTCCTAAGCTTGCCACTGAATCTGGCCCCGTGGTTCTCGAGGTGTGGTCCACAGATCCCTTGTGGAGCTCTGAGACCTTTTCTGGGGTCACGGGATTAAGCCCATTTCCTTAATAAAAATATTAAGGATTATTACCTTTGGATGGTGTTAACCATTGTGCTGATGGTACAGAACCGGTGGTAAAATGCCTCTCGTTAAGGTGATGGAAGACAGTGGACCAAACCAGAAGAGGCCCTGTGTTCTTCACCACCACACACATTTGCAATAAAAAACATTTCACTTAAGAATGTCCTTGAGAGAGAAGCAAACATTATTGATTGTACTGAGTCTCCACTCTTGAGTATATATCTTTTAAAGCTTTATAAATGGATATGAGAAGTTTGCAGAAAGCCTTTCTGACCGCTTGGCAGTTTGGTGTGAAGAGCCACTTCTCAGAGAAAATCAATGTGCTCCAGTGTATAAAATAAAATATTTAGGGTGAAAAAGGAAAACAACTATATTGCATTATTTATCAAAATACAGTGGTACCTCGAGATATGAGTGCCCTAACATACGAGATTTTTGAGATACGAGCCATCGAGGGAGCGATTTTTGCTTTGAAATACGAGCAACATTTGAGATAGGAGTCATCGCGCAGATTGGCCGGCTGCACACGGCCCACCAGTTTACTGCGACTCAAGCATCTCACATTTTCCCACGCTTCAAGGTTACGGAATGAATTAAACTCGTATCTCGAGGTACCACTGTATTAAAATCTTGTGGTGATATATGTGCTTGTTTAATGTATTAAATAAGATTTCTCAATGGGTCTAATATTTCCCAAGTATTATGTGAGTGTGAATGTTTATTTTGAGATATCTCCGGTAATAGTAATTGATAGAGAATAGCTATTAATTCTTTGGTGACATTTCAGGTACTGTTAATACTACTACAGACTGCCACTTGTTGCCTACATTCAAAAATAGAGGAAGTGATGAGCTGGTAAAAATAATGATGTGTTCCTCCCCCCTTCCCAATGAAGATTATAGACTTTCCCGGAGTCTATAATCTTATCCATTGACCATGATCACCACCTGACATACTATCTATAATTTGTCTGTTTGTTTGTGTACTATCCGCTGCGCTTAGCTAGAATACCAGCTCCGAGAAAGCGGGACTTGGTCTCGTTCACGGCTGTGCCAGGGCTTTGAAGGGTGCCTGGCCCGGAGTAGAGGCCCAGCCAGTGTTTCTCAAGTGAATGAGGAAGTACCATCCGTTTCCAGGGACCACCGAGCCTACTTGGCACCTCTCTCTTCCCACTTCCAGGTCAGACTCCTAATAAAACAGAGCTATGGATTTCCATCTTTTTTTTTTTTTAAATATATTGTATTGATTTTTTACAGAGAGGAAGGAAGAGGGATAAAAAGCCAGAAACATCTACGAGAGAGAGACATCGATCAGCCGCCTCTTGCACGCCCCTTACTGGGGATATGCCCGCAACCAAGGTACATGCCCTTGACCGGAATCGAACCTGGGACCTTTCAGTCCGCAGACCGACTCTCTATCCACTGAGCCAAACCGGTTTCAGCATGGATTTCCATCTTTTATAAATGGTGTCGTGTGCAGCTCGTCTCATTGTTTAATCCAAATGGTCTTAGAAAGAAGTTGCTGTTTGAAAAGAACCCCTCACTCAATTGATAGCCTTTCAGCACGGATCCCTGAGGGTCTGGGCATATTATTCCCTATTGGCTTCCACAGGAAAAGACTGAAACCTCAGCCAGAACTTCCTGCAAAATCTTTAGAGTAGAGCTTCTGTGGACGAAGACAGAAAACATGAATATGAAAGTCTGACTATCTGGGATTATAATTTTATCCATGAAAACACCCTAGTGTCATGTGAAAGAGGCTACAGAGCTAAATAGAGATCTACCATCCAGTTAAACCATCAGTGAAGGCTTTCTTTGGTCTCTCAATTTTAATACACTGACTTGCTTAACAATTCAAATTCAAAAGCAAGAAAGATTTCACAGGCAACAAACTTAGCCTTTCTTCTCAAATATTTTTATTGCAAAATCAACTCATGTTTATTAGAGTATGTAGAGTGAAGCAAAAAGGGAAAAGATAAAAAGCAGACATACATCTACCACACAGATATAAATATTTAAAAATAAGAGATACAGAATATATTAGAAAAAATATAATAGAAATATGCAATCATGTACTATAGAAAATATAATCGAAGAAGAAAAATAATTTGGTGTGTATCTCTTTCCAATATTTTTTATATGAAGGCCTATTTTTCTTACTGTGGGGTATCCTGGTTGTAATACCAAGCTTCACATAAAATATGAAAACGAACAAAGGAAGCAAAAGTCTTTGAACTTTCTTACCCTAAATACTTATTTTTAAAAAATATTTAAATATGAGATTTCTCCTAAAAGAGGGCAACATTTCTATAACTGGATTTTCATTGACTTAGATGTCCTTCTATGTAAATTATAAACGGGGAGCAATGGATTTATCAAGTCAATCTCATCTGATTACCCAGGAGTTCAGGAAAGTTTGTCATTTGCTATATGAACTGGCAACTGCTTATTAACTCTTGTATTGGGGGGGGGGGAGAGATACATGAAGATCAGATAGCCCCTCCACCCCTCAGATGAGAATGGGTGATGGTTGGGGTTCAGTGTCTTAGTTTTATAGAGCCCCGTTTTGGGAGATTGACTGTGGCTGCCTTAATTTAATGAATTATCTGCTCACTGGAAAGACACTTGACAGTTTTGCTGCAGATAGAACACATACAGTGGTACCGTGAGATACGAGTGCCCTAACATACGAGATTGTTTTGAGATACGAGCCGTCGAGCGAGCGAGTGGTTTTTGCTTTGAAATACGAGCAACATTTGAGATAGGGGTAATCTCACGGATCGGCCGGCTGCACACGACCCACCAGTTTACCTCAATTCAAGCATCTCATAGTTTCCCACGCCTCAAGGTTACGGAACGATTTAAACTCGTATCTCGAGGTACCACTGTACTTCCATCAGCGTAAGTAACCCAAGTGGTTTTCAAGTCATCTGAAGAAGGACAAAGGCCATTTTCTTCCCCTTTATTTTAGTAGAGTCTCAAGGGCCACCTTTTATCCTTACTGCTCCAGCTTTCTCTCAAATCAGCCTGTTAATATAGATAAAATGCTAATGCAGTTGGTAAAAAGTAGCAGACTGAGGACTTGGATTTGGGTTGTGGGTTAGGCCCTGAAAGTTCTGACGGCAACATTTCACCCTCACATCTCCTCTCTGTCAGCATCTCAACTCCTTTTGAACTTTGAAAACATTTAACCGGGTTATTTATCGACTTACAGAAGTCATTGACTTTCCACAGATCCAGAAACAGCTTCTTCAGAGGTCCCGAGGCCTCTGATGATAACAACAAAAACGCCACAGATTATGTTTCTTTGTCTTTTCCAAGCTTCTGAACATCTATTACCCCATTTTTATTGGCTGGTGCAGGAGTGATGAGGTTCCCACATTTCCAGGAAGGGCCATTCCAGAAGGAGCAGAGGCAGCTGTAAAGTTCATTGTCTGTCTCCCTCTTGGGCAGTAAAGGAGGGTTGGAATGTGGGTGAGAGAGTGCAGGGCTCTGAGCTGCAGCCCTTGGGCCAGTGACTGACCAGTGACACCCAGGGAAGCGAGGATGAGAAGGGAAAGAATTGCATCTCTGAGAGCAGAATGGTGTCTCCTTTGAAGAGTGGCTTTGGAGACGGAAAGAGGCTGAGATGAAATGACAGAGTGGGATAAAGTGGGGTATGGCTGGAGGAGGCAGGGAGTGTGGGCAGCATGGTCACCTTGGAGGTCTGTACCCCCAGATTAGAGATCAGGGCAGCACCCCTGCCTGTCTCTCAGAGAAGGGCACTAGCAGGAAGACGGCCTTCGGTTGTGGGTGTTCCTGTTTTTAAACAGATGGCGTGGGCAGGGAACTGGCAGAAGGTACAGGCTCACCTCGCTGTCCATTCCTGGGTGTTAGTGACTGCTTCTTCCTTCCTCACCGGTTAGACCAGTGATTCTCAACCTTCCTAAGGCCGCGACCCTTGCATACAGCTCCTCATGTGGTGGTGACCCCCAACCATGAAATTTTGCTACTATTATGCATCGTGATGTAAATATCTGCATTTTCCAATGGTCTTAGGCGACCCCTGTGAAAGGGTCGTTCGACCCCCAAAGGGGTCGCGACCCACAGGTTGAGAACCGCTGGTTTAGACCCCTCCCCCCAGCAACCTTTGCTGACCTCAGTTCTCCCCATGCACCCAGCTGTTTCAAGCCATGCCCTTTCTCTCTGGCTGCCTCCCACTTATTCTGCAAGACGCAGAATAAGTGTCACCTCCTCCAGGAAGACTGACGGACCTGACCTTCTCGCCTGTCCACTAATGGCTATAGGTATCGCCCTGGTGTTAGACCCCGAGGGCTACTTGTTCGCTTCTCCCGTTCGGATTCCTCAGAGCAGAGTCTCTCCTGCTCCTGCAGTCCCCGCACCACCCCCCCAACACCCCCTCTGCTCACACCACCACATGTGGCACAGGGTGGCTGCCCGGAGCCTTACTTGGCTGCATGAATGCATGTTTGATGGATGAACACATACACACGCCATGGAGATCAAGAGGGCTGAGCGGGGGCTGACGCTTGAATGCGAGGCTCCACAGCAACGGGGGTTTGTGTTTTTGCTGCAGATGTTTCCCAGCTGCTGAGACCGGGGCCTGTGGCGCAGTAGGCACTCCAGAGTGCTCCGCAAAGAAATTCCCCAGGAAGGAACGTTTCTTTGGAAGCGGTGCAGGAGAAGGGTGATTTACAGGCTCTTTGGCGATGTTGAAATATTTCAAAAGAGCTTTGCTGGAAGGGCCAGGGCTGCTTTTCCTGAGAGACCTGCGCTTTCATCTGGAAACGGGCTTCACAGCCAAGCTGCTGCCACAGCCTGCTCACGTGCCCGGGGGGTATTTTTAGGAGCTCATATATCACACCGTTTGAAGGGACCCCAAGACGTGAGTCTTCTTATACCTCAGGCCCCTGAGGGCACAGCGCTTTGTGCAGTGGCTGGGATGCCCAGGGCAGCTTCTTGCCATCCTAACCTTCTGTTTTTTGTGCCCCAAGTGCTGGGTTCTCAGACACTGGAGCACCTGACACAGAGAGGGAGGGATCCAAGGCTCTGGAGCTCCTCTGTACCCCCCACCTCCAGGCTAGAGAGTCACAGCTGGGAGGAGAAACCGTTTTACAAAAAGCTGCCAGTGGCCAAGCGGGCAGGTAATGAATCCATCTCCTCCGCTGCGGGTGGCAGTCGGCAGGAGGCATACCAGCCACCACACTGGGATGTCATGGACGCTACAGCCCTCCTCAAAGGTCACCTCGGGGTTGAAATGCACTTTCCAGTGGTGCCTGCCATTATCAATGCAAGACTCAGGAATTGATCTGAGTGGAAACGGTATCAAGCACACTTTACATTATTTCACATGTTACCAATGGCATCATCTTGGACAGCACACACGTATGGCGGGGTGTGGCATGGTGGTGTGAATGGCTGGGACTACAAGGAGGTGTGTGATGAGTTCTTTCCCTGTCCCGGAGAAATGTTTCATGTAGGAAGGTATCGGAAATGCCTCAGGGAGTCATACAGCCAACTGCACGGAACAGAGAGGGGGGAAGGGCAGCTTGGAGTCAGATGACTTGGGTTTAATCAGTGGCATACTAGTAAATGTACCACCACCTTTCCAGAAACACAAACAAAAGCTTGATTGGTAACATCTGCAGATTTCCCTGGTGAGAAGACTCCTACCGTTCAAGCTACCATCTTGATGTCAATGGATCAGCCAATTCCTGAAAATGCAGCAATTGCTCAAAGCCACTCAGAGCCAGGCCTGGCACTCCACTGGTGGAAATCCAGGCTCTGTCTCCTACTAGTTGTGTGAATACAGGTGAGTTATTCAACCTCTGTACTTCAGGTTGTCTCATCTGCCAAATGGGCATGATGTCTATCTTAGAGGATGCTGTGAGCATTAAGCGAGACAACTAATGTACATGTGGCAGCCATGACCCACGCCTGCTCCAGGAGAGGAATTGACCAATGGTCCCGGATGCTTTGCTCTGAATCTATCACCTCATTCATGCCAACACCTGCTCCCCAGGTGTTGGCAGGCTCATTCTTGTAAGACACAGGACTCCTCTGAGGAGTCGCTGTGCCTTGAAGACTCCCCAATGGCTGTGCTGAAACTTTCTTAGAACTGCGCTGTCCTCTGAGTCTGGGCCTGCCCAATGTCTCCTTCCCTGTTCTTCACAGGATCAGACAGGGGTCTGATGGCTCTCCCCACATACTTCCTTTCCTCTCATAGGCATTTCTCCCAACAAATTTTTTGAATATTCAAACTCATCTTGGCATCTGCTTCTCAGAGGACCTTAGCATGCTGGTCACTTTGGGCTGTGTATTTAGTAAGTGTTCAATAAGTAATTATTATTTTTTACAAAGAAGTGTGAGTCTCCTTACTTCTTAGTTTCTGTGGACCCACCTCTTCTCCTGAGAAGTGATCCTGAAGGAGAAAATCTTCTCCAGCAGAGTCTATGGCTACCATTCCCGGCGTGCCTCTGCATGCCTCACCAGGACAAAGTAGACCAGCCTTTCCCATCACTATCTCCTTTTCTTCATGCCTTTCTTGCTCTCCATCCAAGTTCATCTGGCTTCACCCTTAACACTGAATGGAAATTGCTCTTGCCAAGATGACCTGTCCTTGCCATGTTGCTAAATCCAATGGCCACATTTTTCTGGTTTTATTTTGCTTGTCCCTCCTACAAACTCTCAACAATGATGAACAATCCTTCTCAAAATATTTTCCCCTGGTTCTGTGATTCCACATTTCTATGTTGTCCTCTTCTTGAGACTCTTGCTCAGACTCATTTGCTTCCAACTCCTCAATGAGTGCTACAAAATGGGTGACCCACAGACTCTTTTATCCTCATTCTTGATTTCATCCTGTGGCTTCAGCAAATAATTACCAAGCATCGCCGTTGTTTTAGACATGATCTGACCTCTCACTTAATATATATTTTATCTTCTCTTTGGATACTGAAAACTTCTGATTCCATATCCAGCCCAGCCCACTCTTCTACCTGCTGAATATCTCATCACATGTACTTCAGGCATCTGAAACTCAATATATCCAAAATAGAAACTGATTCTCCTGTGCCTGCATTCCCCACCCTCAGGAGAACCATCCATCTGATTATTCCAGCTAGAATCCTGGGATCTTCCTTAATTCTTCTTCCTCCTTTAGCTCCTCTTCCTCCTTCAGTTCCACATCTTCCTTAACTCTGCTCCCGTCTTCCGCCTCACAGATGTATCCTAACCTACCCATTCCTTTCAGTCTCCTCCACCATGACAACCCTGTTCCAAACCAAAATAACTCACCTTGTTCTAATCCAAGTATCTTCACCTGGCACAATATTTCAAAATCCCGATCCTGTCATGTCATCCTCCCATCCTAACTTAACCTCATTCAATCCCGGACTTTTCATTGTCTTCAGCATAAAGCCCCTCACACTTAGGATATTTATTAAGGTTTTTGATCATCTAGCCACTGTCTACCTTCCATCTTCATATCACACCCCTGTACTCTGCTTTCTGAACTCTGCCCATATGAGACTCTTGTAGTACCTGGGACTCTTGATCTATGTATATACTGTTCCCATGACCTGACCTGATCACCTCTCCTAGTCACTTGCTTAATGTCCATTTTCCTTGATAGATTACACACTCCATGAAGGCTGAAATCACATCTGTGTTTTTCATTACTGAAGTCTTAGTATCTGCCAACTAGTTGACTACAGAGTAGGTGCTGAGTATTTGTTGAAAGAAAGAATGAATGAATCAACCATATCATAATACAATAGCCCAAACATTTAGGCACAAAATGTGCATAACCAGTTGCAGATGGGTAGGTTCAGTTAAAGATATTGGCAACAGAATGTTAATCCTACCAGCTTTGTTTATCATTTTAAAAAGACCTATGAAGAAGGATTTAATTAATTTTTTAAAAAAGAGCTTTAAATCTCAGTTCCTGAGGGTGTGGCTGAGCATATGTATGTTTGTGTATATGTGTGTGTGTTGGGGGCGGAGAGGGGCACGGGAGGGGTTGAAAGGGGTTCACCCACAGTGATTTGGATGCCTTGAGGTGACTGTGTCTTCTCTTTCTGGACAGGTGTGAGACGGAACTAGGCTGTCGTAATGAGTAGATTGGTGAACAGTAGATCAGAAACATCTAGGAGATAGCCATCCTTTCTAGGCTTGTTTTAGAATATAACACACACTTTTTCAGACCTTCCTGTACTTCCTAAATTTATTCCTGTCATTCTATTTCCTAAATTCATTTTCCCTGATAAACCCCAATTTGGCTTTGTTATTTGCAGTCAACAGCATCACGATGAAGACTAACTTCTACATTTCTCCCTTGAAGGACAGTGACTAGTTGAGGTATGTTTGGTGTCCGTTTTTTCTTACTTTTCTCCAACCTGGAGCTCCATGTTAGAAAGGAGCCGTGACAAATCTTGATTTTACATTTAGCTTCCTCCTGGCTGGTCATTTTCCTTCCTGCTTTGTGTGCAGTTTCTCCTTCTAATTTACCAATGATGGCTGGATCATAAGTCAAAGGCCCACCCAGTAGGATTTCATCCCAATAGCTCTCGGTAAAGATATTTAATGGCTTCGTCTTTGTAAAAATGGGACTAATAGGCTATCTTGGAGAATAGCACATTTTTGGGAGGCTGTAGACTTAATGAGGTGCTTTAAATTGCTTGAAAGAAAAGCCCTTTGAAAACTTGGTGCTAATGTAGCCTTTGATGTAAAATCATTTATTTTGACTTCATTTCAAAATTCTCAATGCTAACTGTGGTTTTGAATAAATTAAATACAGATTGTGTGCAGCACAAACCTGACTTCCACTAATAACATTTAGAGAGGATTGAATGAGGTATCATTTATCTAAAGCACTGAAATCAACACTGGATGAAAGTGAAGATTAAAAGTCCTTTGCAGATGTAGGCTATAAAACAAATACGCTTTCTTCCGGTGTAGAAGAGCTTTCTCATGAGGAAGACACACTTGTGAGAATTAAATTTTAAAGATTTTTTTTGACTAATGATACTATCTTATTTACTTACCGTAAATAAGCAAGTGCGACAGACCTCAAGTTAGAAGTACTATTTATTAAGATCTGCATAAGAGAGTGTCCCTTTTTGCTTCTGGAGATAAAATATTCATTTAATTAAACTGATGTGACTTAATTTCATCAGCAACAACTACTTTAGCTGAGGACAGCTAAGCATCCATGTTGTAGTCTAGAACAAAACACCAGCTTCATCTTGAGGGCTGATATGGAGACAACTGAGAGACTTGAACATAAAATGCAGACATGAAAATTTATGTAAAAAGAAAAACTTGAGAAGGATGCACCGACATGACTGTATATTTGCCAAACTGCGAATCAATCAAATATCCATTTCGTCATTTATCCAGCAAATAATCTTTGAGCATTTACTATGTATCAGACCCTGTTTGTTTTGTTTTGTTTTGTTTTTGTCTGTTTGTTCTGTTTTAGGTGCTGAGAAAAGCTGGTGAATAAGACCAGTGAGTTCTCCGCCTGATTACAGTATAATTAAAACCTTCCTCCATAAAGGGCTCCAAAAGCAATGAATGGGATGAATACAAAGCAGGGAAGACTATAAATGCCACGAGGAGCTGACAGTCAGGCTGTGGAAGGACTAGGGAACAGTGAGAGAGGCGCAGGAGACAAAAGAGGCAGTTCAGCATAATGGTTAGGAACATGGCTTCTGAAACCAGATTGCCTGAGTTTGAATCCCAGTTCCATCACTTCATGAGTGTAATTTAACTCTGGGAAAATGCTTTAACCGCTCTGAACATCGGATTTCCCATCTAATAGAACTTATATGTATACATGCATAACCCGCAGACACAGAGAATAGTGCAGTGAAGGCCTAGGGAGGAGCAGGGGGTGGAAGTGGGGTGGAGGGAGTTAATGGGGGGAAAAGAAAGACATCTGTAAGACTTTCAAAAATAAAGATGAATTAAAATATAATAAAATGAGATAATAATATAATAACCCCATAGGATTGTATTGTGAGGGTCACATTAAAAATTCAAGTACTGCTGCCTCACACAACAATTTCAAAACTACAACTAAAAGACAGAACGGACACCATCCAGAACCACAGGAAGGCTGGCTGAGTGGAAATTCTACAACTAGAAGGAAAGAGAAGGGCTCATGGAGGCTCAGAGGAGCGGCAAAAAGCTGAGGAATGGAGGCACGGGTGTAGAGAGGATGGGTGGCAGAGTGCCTGGCTGGCTTCCTCAAGTGGGAGGGAGATGGAAACTCCTGACTGCACTGAATCCCACTTTCGACTGCACTGAACCCCAATTCTGGGCCAGACTCATGGGGGTCGTGGGGAGTCTGGACAGTCATGAAAAAGGAGGAGTGCACGAAAATTTAGGGGAGCTGTGAAAGGCAGCAGTCTGGAGGCGCACTCGAGTGTGCACACAGAGGGCTGACTGCTGATTGTGCCGCTGGCTTTCTCTAGTGGGAGGAAGACAGAAACTCCCAACTACAATGAAATCCACTTTCAATTGCTCTGAACCTCAGTTTCGGGCAAGAACCTGGGGACCCAGACTGATACAGGATCCTGGAGTGCACGGAAACTCAGGGGAGCTGGAGAGGAAGAGGTCTGGAGGCACATGAGTACGAGTGAGATTACCAAGTAACACTGAGACCTAGGGGCCTTGTAGGACAGGGCTGACAGGAAGCCAAGGCTGTCTGCTCAGCTCTGAAACTCAATCACATCCAAGCTGAACACAGAAGCTTTTACAACTTTGCAAGTCTTGTATCATAAGGCTGACTCCAGCACAGGAGTTCTCCCAGCATAGACACAGCTGATCCTCACAACCATTTGGCTTGGAGGCCAATTCCTCCCAGTGATACCAACAACAATCAAGACTTAACTACAACAAGGCTGTACACACAGTCCACAAAGGGCTGCACCAAGAGAGTCCACCTCAGGTAACTGAGAAGGAGGAGCTACTGGGCCATATACGACACCTAGCACACAAAGCTACTCTACCAACTCAGGGAAGCAGCAAAAATGCGGAGACAAAGGAACAGATCACAAACGAAAGAAATGGAGGAAAACAAGTGACTGGATATAGAGTTCAAAACCACAGTTATAAGGTTTTTCAAGAATTTCCTAGAAAAGATGAATTTAGCAAAACCCAAGAGGAGATGAAAAAGAACCAACAAGAGATGAAAAAAGACCAACTAGAAATTAAACATACACTGACTGAAATAAAAAATATTATGCAGAGACCTAACAGCAGAGTAGAGGAAGGCAAGAATCAAGTCAAAGATTTGAAATACAAAGAAGCAGAAAACACTCAACTGGAAAAGCAAGAAGAAAAAGGAATCCAAAAATGTGAATATAGTGTAAGAAGCCTCTGGGACAACTTCAAGCATATCAACATCAGAATTGTGGGGGTGCCAGAAGAAGAGAGAGAGCAAGATACTGAAAACCTATTTGAAGAAATAATGACTGAAAACTTCCCCACCTGGTGAAAGAAATAGACTTACAATTCCAGGAAGTGCATAGAACCCCAAAGAAAAGGAATCCAAAGAGAACCATATCAAGACACATCATAATTAAAATACCAAGAGCAAAAGACAAAAAGAGAATATTAAAAGCAGCAAAAGAAAAACAGTTAACTACCTACAAGGGAGCACCCATATGATTGTCAGCTGATTTCTCAATAGATGGGAGTGGCAAGAAATATTCAAAGTGATGAATAGCAAGAACCTACAACCAAGATTACTCTACCCAGCAAAGCTATCATTCACAATTGAAGGTCAGATAAAGAGCTTCACAGACAAAAATATATTTTTTTTAAAGAGAAAAAACTAAAGGAATTCATCACCACCAAATCAGTATTATATGAAATGCTAAAAGGTACTCTTTCAGTAGAAGAAGAAAAAGTTAAAGATAAAAATTATGAACAACAAATACATATCTATCAACAAGTGAATCTAAAAATCAAGTGAATTTAAAATCTGATGAACAGAATAAACTGGTGAATATAATAGAATCAGGGGCCTAGAAAGGGAGTGCACTGACAATTCAGGGGAAAAGGGGTGAGGAGGGCGCAGGAAGAAACTGGACAAAAATCATACACCTATGGATGAGGACAATGTAGGGGAGGTAAGGGCAGAGGGAGGGGTGGAGGGGAGCTATGGGGGGGGGAAGAGGAAAAATTGTAATAATCTGAACAATAAATATTTATTAAATAAAAAGAATAAATAAAAATTCAAGTACTTACACAGTAACTGAAACGTGGTGTAACTGATCAAGAATAACAGACAGGGCAGAGCACAGGAGAAACTGGAATTCTAGAAAAGGGGCAGTATCTCAAAGGTTGGGATCAAGAGAGACTGGACATGAGATTCTGAAGATAGTGCAAGGAGCCTCTGGGACAACTTCAAGTGCACCACCATCAGAATTGTGGCGGTGGATAGGCTACGGATGGAGAGAGAGGACAGAAGGCTTTCCAGCTTGCCCCTCCTAGAAACTTCAAAGCAGCAAAAGGAAAAGGATGGAAATGGGAATGTTCCTGGTCTGGAAAGAAGATGTGAGAAGTTCGGTTTGATTAGCAGTTATTTGGAAAGCAGTTAAGTCAGGGCTGGCTGGATAAATCCAGATTATGAAGAGTCTCGAGAGCCAGAGAAAAGGCTTTAGCATTCATCACAGAAGGCAGGCATCACCAAGCTTCTTGAGCAAGGAATTAAATGACAGGATGTGAAGCTAGGCTTTGGAAAGCGAACCTGGCAGCGCTGTGCAGGGTGAAGAGGAGGGAGCGGGACCGGGATCAGAGATCAGGCAGGAGGCGTCGGAGAGCTGAAAACCGTTAAAGCTGTGGTGTTGGCAGTGGCAAAGGGGCACGCAGAGCAACACTGAGAGAAATTTTCAAGGAAAAAGGTACAGATTGGACTGAACAGGTGAGGAACTTTTTTCAAAAAATGAGAGAACGGTCAATTGGTGACATGTGTATACTATTCAAAAGTTTTATTAAGTGATCAGATTGAGCAAAAGTAGGACAGTCAAGATGCATGAAACAGACCGTGCCAAACCCTTATAGGGTGCCCAAAGGAGAGTGGACATGAGTACCTGGCGAATATGCAGGGCCAAAGTGTTGATGGAAAGTAAAATACATTGTGAGGCCTTAAGCAGGTCTGGCTCAGTGGATAAAGCGTCGGCCTGCAGACTGAAGGGTTCCAGGTTCGATTCCGTTCAAGGGCATGTACCTTGGTTGTGGGCATATCCCCAATAGCAGGTGTGCAGGAGGCAGCTGATCCATGATGATTCTCTCTCATCGATGTTTATAACTCTCTATTCATCTCCCTTCCTCTCTGTAAAAAAATCAATAAAATATATTTAAAAAAAGAGAAGAGATTAGACCCTACCAGAAATAAATTACATATGATCTAACAATAATTGTGTATTGCACAATTGTATTACTGGTATGATTGTATAGTATATAATAAGTGTGTAGTACATAATTATATGTTACTTTACACATGTAAACATACACATATCTATATATATAAAAGGCTAATAGGCAAAGTGTCCCCTTGGGAGTTTGACCAGGAGACTGGGAGTTCGATCGCTTGCTATGCTATGTGCTGACCACCAGGGGCTGAGGGCCCCCCCTGATCAGCCCTGATTGCCAGCCAGGCCTAGAGACCCTACTCGTGCATGAATTTGATGCACTGGGCCTCTAGTAATATATATAATTGTTTGTTACTGACACAGGTCAATGGAACAAAATAAAAAGTCAAACAGGAGATTCCTCCAAAAATAAGGATTTATTATATAATAAAGGTGGCACTTTAGATTAATGTGGAAAAGATGACTTGTTCTATAAATGTTGGAATAATTTGTTAGCCATCTGGGAGAAAAAGATCCTGGACTGATAAGCTATACCTGACAGCAAGATAAATTTCAGATGGGTCAAATATTTTAATTTAAACAATATGAATGACAACAAAAACCCTGCAAGACACTATGGAAAAGATTAAAAAAAAAATAGTTTCACAGGAAATAAGGTCTTTTTAAGTGTAACACAGAACTTCAAAGTAGCACTTCAGAATTTCATTTAATTTCTTGCTTGAGAAGATTGGTGACACTTGTTTTCTAGGGAAAGTTCTCAAGTTCTTTCTGTGGATCTCACTCTCAATAATCTGGACCTATCCCTCCAGTCCCAACTTACTGCTTTCCCAAATAATTGCCAATCAAACCAAGCTCCTCACCTCTTCTTTCCAGAACAGGCACATTCTCATTTCCATTTTTCCTCCTCTATTCACTGACTAACCAACCTCTTCCCTAATGCTTGTGAAGTTTACAGTAACTGAAATTTTTATTAAGATAATTGTAGGTCCACAGATGTATATGTTTTGATCAAATAACAGTAATACTATCACAGTAGCATCAATAGCTAACATTACATCTGGGAACAGAAGTAAGAGTTTTAAGCAGGTGAGTGGCAATATCAGATCTGTTCACTGCACACTTTGACTCTGGGTTAGAAGATATGAACTGGAGACAGGCTGATCATGCAGATATCTGGGTAAAGAGTGAGAGCCCTTTACTGATGACCACTGATAGGCACTGATCTGAGAGAAGATAAGGGGACAGAAGCAACAAGTTTTACAGCTGCCCTGCCTCATGTCCTCTTGGCCACACTTGCCTCCAGCCATTGCTGCAGCCACAAGATTCACACGGAAGTAACCCAAGAGCAACCTGCCTCAGCAACTGGACATATCCCTGTTTTCTGTTGCCCATGGAGCAGCCATAGGAACCCATGTGGCACACACATGGGCACAGCCCAGATGTTGGGGAGCTAAGGATTCATGGGGCAAGCTGGACAATGAAGGCTGAGATGAATGGATGCATGTTCCCCTCTTTCTTCTCTCGGGCAGGAAAAAATTCCCTGGGAATCCTGCACTGTTCTCACAGAGTCTTAGCAGGCCTGAGCCTTGGTTTCCCAGGAGTAACCACCGTGAGGATACCCTTTATATTATCCTTCCCTGTTTCTCTCTCGTCCTCCAGTCCTGGGATAACTGTCCAAATTCCAACACCCTTGTCCTAAACCTTTGCCTTGGGCTCTGATTTCAGGATTCCAGGCTAAGAAAGTTGAGTGGTTGGAGAGAGACAGCAAGTAGGGATGACTATCCAGATGGGTATCACTCACTGATAAGGGAACACAGGAGGAGATGGATATCTCTGTGTGCGGTAGAGGCAGGAAGTAGGAACACACACCCACTTTGCACAGCTATTCCCAGCACAGTACCTGGCACCCTGTAGGTGTTCAAATTATATTGAAGTTGGTGTGCAAGTAGGAAGAAGAGGCAAACATCACTGTTCTCCATATTCTTTATGTCGGGGCTGGGCCAAATGTCACCCAGGGAGTGGTAATGGGTGCTAAGGTTATACAGATCGTGTCCTATTATCAGAGAGAATTACATCTTAGTTAAAAATATAAGACCTGTACAGACATGAAATAATGTGAAGGATTTATGAAGCTATATGTTAACAAGTAAAAAATATCAAGGAGTAATAATTACCTGGAGAAATAAAGATTAGCAATAATCAAAGTTAGTCGAAGTTAATCTTATTGCCTGGGTTTAGGTCATTTCTGTTCATCTTGCAGGGTTTTCATTACTATTGATCAGATATGGAATGGCATAATTATATCTGAGCTTCACTGTCATCAAAGTTTCCTCCATCTCTTACTGAACTCGGTAACTTTCTTTTATGCATCTGCTGGTTCTTTTTCCAGGTCTCCAAAAAACTGGAAGTGTTTAAGTTTGCAGGTGGTGAAGGGACAGTCATCCTATCTAATAAAAGAGAAACATGCCAATTGACCATACCTCTGTTACGCTCACAAGCCATGCTCACCAGTCAATCAGGAGTGAGTATGCAAATTAACCCAATAAATATGGCAGTGGTCATAGAGCTGGAGAGAGCAGAAGACTTGGGTTGCCCCCGATGATGGAGGTTGCCTGCCCTGGCCTCCGCTCAAGGCTACAAAGTTTCAATTATAGAAGATAAATAAATCCCACATACCAGAGCCTCTGCTTGAGTCACTGGGGGGCGTGGCTGGCCTGCAAACCACCACAGGCCCCTTGTCCAGGCTACCCCACACCCCAAGGGAACCCCCACCCTGATCTGGGACACCTTTCAGGGCAAACCAGCCAGTCCCCACCTGTGCACTAGGCCTCTATCCTACCTAATAAAAGAGTAATATGCAAGTTGACCATCACTCCAACACACAAGATGGCTGCCATAAGATGGCCCCAGCATGGGAGGGCAGTTGGGAGGGAACAGGTCTGCAAGGAAGGGCAGTTGGGGGTGATCAGGCCAGGATGGGAGACAGTTGGGGGGGGGGGGACCAGGCCTGCAAGGGAGGGCAGTTGGGAGTGATCAGGGCTGCAGGGAAAGGCAGTTCTGAGGAGAGGACCCAGGCCTGCAGGGGAGGGCAATTAGGAGTGACCATACCTTCAGGGTGACCAGGCAGGCAGGGGAGGGCAGTTAGGGGCAATCAGGCCAGCAGGGGAGCAGTTAGGCATCAATCAGGCTGGCAGGGGAGTGGTTAGAGCGTGATAAAGCTGGCAGGCAGAAGCAGTTAGGGGCAATCAGGAATGCAGGCAGGCAAGCAGTTGGGAGCCAGCAGTCCTGGATTGTGAGAGAGATTTCCGACTGTCCGTTTAGGATCTAAATGGGCAGTTGTACATCCCTTGAGGGGTCCCAGATTGGAGAGGGTGCAGGCTGGGCTGAGGAAACCCCCCCACCCCCGCTCCCGTGCACAAATTTCATGTACGGGGCCTTTAGTCTTACTATAAAAGTCACATCAGGATTACCTTCCTCTTTCATAGGGAACGGGGACAGAAACATCTAGTTGAATGTTGATACAATTCCATTGTGTTTTAACTCTGCAATATGACATGCAGAGCTGTTGGTTTAAAGCTGTATTTGTCATAAAACCATGTAGGTTTTGGTTACAGTCCTTTCATTCAACCATGAATAGGGTTTAGCGTCAGGAAAAATGTGGTCCAGGCCTAGAGCTGGCTGACCCATTCAGCCCTGGCCGCTTTCCCAGATCAATGAAAATGTCACACGAGATAAAATCAGACTTATTGGATTCCCGCCCAACCACATGTCGGTGACACTCAGTAGTCAACCCTGAAAGGGAAATCAGTGGCTTGTTAAGTGAGCTCTGCAAGACCAGCCGATTGTGAGCCAGGACCTTCTTTCCCCATTTGCAGGCTTGAGTATTCTGTAACTTCCACACGCATTCACATGTTTTAATAGTATGATGACTTGGGCCTTCCCGTTGCATTTCAGGAGACCAGACCTCTGTGTAACACCTCTTTCTGTGAAAGACGGCCCGGAGGCTCCAAGGCACTGAGCATGCGTGGACTCCTCATCCCTATTAGCTGTCACCTGTTAAGGACAAGGTCATCCTAACAGCTACATTTTGCCCCAGGCTTTGATATGGTGACCAGTGGTCAGCCATTCCCTCTTCTTATTTTCTACCCTCTTTATAGCCCCAAGTATTTTAGCCATCCAGAGAAATATGTCCATAAAACTAGAAAAAATAAAACAAACAACTCGGTCTTGCCCTTCAATTTCTAGCCATTAGAGGGCAAGGCTGCCATAGCTAACAGATCCGAGACTTGTTTTGAGGCAGCCGAAGCGAAGCAAGCGTTTTTCCAATTACACACTAGCTAATTCAATTTGCACCTATTAGAAAAACTGCCAGCTATTTCATGTTAATATTGACATTTTCGTAAGTGCTTGCAACTCAAATTCAAGCTGGGATCCCAATAAATCTCTCAGATGTTTTACACACTGACTTTTCCTATCTGTCTTCAGACTCTGCAAAAATATTTTTAAGAACATGTTTGGAGGTCGTTCCACCTTTGGGGAATTTTTTTGCTGTGTTTGCTAACCAGTTAAGTGGAGAAAAAAAAGAACTAAAATCTGGCAAAGCAAACTGAGGACGAGGACAGGGGTGTGGCAGGTTCTGAGAAACAAGCAGAGAGTCTGAAATCCAGAGTGTTAACACCTATAAGTTGAGGCATTAGCTTTGTAATTTACGTGAAACTTCACTCCACAGCTTCTTTGAAGGCCAGCTTCCTGACTGCATTTGAAGAACATTATTTTACACATTATTTCCTTGGCTGCGGGGAATGTAAAAGGTAGTTCTGTTCCCGGGCCTTTGAATTTAGCATTTACATGGATTCTGGATGAACTGGCCAGCGTTTCAAGAGTGACACGTGTGTCTTTGAAGAGATGGCAGTGGATTTATTCCCAATGCTTCATCGACTAAATAAAAATGTGGCCTCCTGCCAAAATATGTTATTTACCAAAGTGTTCACTCTGTTTCCCTGCCAAAAGCTCAGCTTCCTGCAGCGAGATCTTCAACGCACAGTACGATATACTCTTAGGTTTCTGTGTCAAGAATATGACCCAACTCCAAATCAGAGGGAAGCCCACGTGAAGACATGTACTGAGTATGTATTCCTAAGTACAGGAAATCTTCACATGTATTTGCACATGTCTATTAAAAGCCTAACACATAGAAATGTTTCTAAGGGGAGGGCAAAGGTAGCTTCTTCCACCTGGGCAGAGGATACAGAAAGCAAGCTTCTAGAACAGTGGTTCTCAACCTGTGGGTCGCGACCCCTTTGAGGGTTGAGCGATCCTTTCACAGGGGTCGCCTAAGACTATTAGAAAACACCTATTTCCCATGGTCTTAGGAACCAACACACCGCTCCTCGGTGTAGCAAAGTGTAGCAATGTAGTTTACTGTTGTCATATGAAGACTGTTGCCCATGCTACACCACGATTCAAGACAAAATTTCATTTATTTGTCATGAGAAATAAATATTTCACAGTATATAATTACATATTGTTTTTTGTGATGAATCCCTGTGCTTTAATTATGTTCCATGTGTAACAACGAAAATACATCCTGCCTATCAGGTATTTACATGACAGTTCATCACAGTAGCAAAACGACAGTGATGAAGTAGCCACGGGAATAATTTTATGGTTGGGGGTCACCACCACATGAGGAGCTGTCTTAAAGGGTCGCGGCATTAGGCAGGTTGAGAACCGCTGTTCTAGAAGATCTCCGGGAGGTGTGTCTGTCTGTGGAAACAGCCCCTGCTAGTAATACAGCCCAGATTGGATGGGCTCCACTCCTCTGAGGCTCAACCTTCCTTCCCGAGCTCCCGTTGGCATTCTTTCAGGAGCTTTTTAAAAAAATCCCCAAGTCCAGGCGGCTCCCTGGCCACTTAGTCCAGAGCCTCTGGGCGTGGGGCACAGGCGTGCGTCCTTGCTAAAGCCCCAGGTGATTCATGAGCTGCCAGGCTGAGAGCCCCGCCTGGGTAAACAGAGCCACCTGCCCCGGCGGGGGTGCAAGGCTGAGCCCGAGCCCAGGCAGCTGCGGTGGCCGGTGACTCACCGCGAGGGCGGGGTCCTGGGAAGATGAGCTCAGCTGACAGGTGGCGGCCAGCAGGATGCACCTGGCCTTGCTCGGCGGACCTGGGTCCGATGGCCCTGATGGGACCTTCAGTGCGGAGAGCAGGCCAGGCACGCCCGATCTGGCAGCCAGCGCGCACTGCGGCTCCCCTCCCCGGGACATCTGGAGACCTGCTTGGCCGCCCCAAAACTCCCGGCCTACACCCCCACCTTCCCCCACCGCCCCCCGTTCCAGCAGAGCTGGGCTGCTCACCAGAGAGCAGGCCTCAGTCTCTCCCAGGCTTGTCACAGACACGCTGCTTCCTGGGACCCCGGGCCCCTTCCCCCTGCCTCCTTCCACATGTGTCCCCAAAGACTGAGTGCCCACTTCGGCTGGGAAGCTTTTCCTGCGATCCCAACTCCCAGTGATCTCTTTCCTCCCCTGAACCCTCAGGTGCTAAGGGTCTGCGTCATCCTTTGGCTGATGAAACACGTCCCCCAGCCCATGACGACCCCTGTGCGGCTGGCCTGAGCCACCATCCCTCTCCTTGTCGTGTTAGGCCTTTCGAGCCGGGGCCTGTGTGGTGAGCCCGGCAGTCAGCCGCTGGAGGAAGGTGAGGTACCGTATTTTCCGGCGTATAAGACGACTTTTTAATCCAGGAAAATCTTCTCAAAAGTTGGGGGTCGTCTTATACGCCGGAAAATACGGGTTAGGTGTCTTGTGCTTGTCTGTCACTGCTCCGCCAGCCCCGCCTGTGCCCCCACCAGAGCTGGTCCTGGAACGGGGCCAGTGCTCCCTGGTTTGACTCACACGTGGATCAGGGAAAAAGCCTAGAATTAGCCAGGCTGTCCTCAGAACCCCTCTACAGTGGTACCTCGAGATACGAGTGCCCTAACATACGAGATTTCTGAGATACGAGCCATCGAGCGACCCATTTTTGCTTTGAAATACAAGCAACATTTGAGATAGGAGTAATCGCGTGGATCGACCGGCTGCACACGACCCACCAGTTTACTGCGACTCGAGCGTCTCATAGTTTCCCACACCTCAAGGTGACGGAACGAATTAAACTCGTATCTCGAGGTACCACTGCACTCCGTATGTTATAGCGGAAGCATCGCTTTCAAAGTGTAAAAGCTCAAGGATCCCAGTAAACATGCCTCCTTGTTTGAAATCCATTAGCTGCCCCCACACACTCCTACCCCAGTGCTCCCCAGTAGGGTCTGGGGGCCCTGGGGGCCTGTCCCCACCTGCCCACATGAGTGACTCAGGGCTTTCCTTCCCCGCTGGCTCTTCCCCATGCTCACCGTGTCCCTCCTGCCACAGGCCCTTTGCATGTGCTGTTCCCTGTGTCTGGATGTTCTTCCTTCACCTCTTAGTTAAACCATCACTTCTCTGACCTGAGACCTGCCACCTGCCCCCGGCTCTCAGCTTCACAGGATGTGCGGCCGTGTCTGTTTCACATGCGTTTGTGTAGTTTGGGGTTAATACCTGTCTGAGCTTTTCGAGAACAGACCCAGAATCTGTATCTGCTCAACTTTTTTTTTTAAAATATATTTTATGGATTTCCTACAGAGAGGAAGGGAGAGGGATAGAAAGTCAGAAACATCGATGAAAGAGAGACATCCATCAGCCGCCTCCTGTACGCCCCCTACTGGGGATGTGCCCACAACCAAGGTACATGCCCCCGACCGGAATCGATCCTGGGACCTTTCAGTCCGCAGGCCGATGCTCTATCCACTGAGCCAAACCGGTCTCGGCTGCTCAACATTTTTATCTCCAGTTCCTCCTGTAGTGCCGGTCCCACAGAAAGCGCTGAATACATACTTAGTGAAAGGAATGAACGCTGAGTGAAAAGATGGGTGAATGAACGGGTCACTCATAGAAGGAGGAAGAAACAAACTCGATGAGCGGCCACTTGGTTTTTCAGACAAGGGACAGGAAAGCCACAGTTGGGGGCCACAGCATGGCAGCGTGGCATGATGGGAAGCGGATGTGGGTTATCCATCTGTGGACGGGACAGGCCAAGTTCAAAATGCCTGTCGTGCTCACACGCCCTCCATCATCCCTGCAGGCCCTGCCCAGGACACAGTCCCTGGTGACAACATGGTAGGCAGATAGAGGACTCTGTGTGGCAAGACGGATTTTGCAGATGTGATTAAGGGTTCGGTCTCTGAAACGGGGAAATTATCCTGGAGTATCTGGGTGGGACCAATCTAGCCACAGAAATCCTTAAAAGTGGGGAACCCTTCCCATCTGGGGGTACAGATATGAGATAAAAGGAGGAGGGGAGATCTGAAGCGTGAGGGACTCATCCCACCACTGGCTGCTTTGAGGATGGAGAAAGGAGGCCACAGTTTAGGAATGTAGATGCTTCTAGAAATTGGGAATGGTGCTCAGCATTTGACCAGCAAGAACACAAGACGCCGGTCCTACCCCCACAGGCCAGATTCTGCCCACCGCCCGGAAGAATGAGGACCCGGGCCATCCCCTCCTGCCTCCAGAAAGGAATCCGCTCAAATGCCCACACCAGGGGTGCTGGGAAGGCGAATGAGCTGACATGGGGAACGCGTGCTAAGCCACAGAAGCCACGCACGCAGCCATGGTTATCTGGTGGCTGGTTCTCTCTTTCCCAGGCCCCAAGCCTGCCTCTCCCTCGTGCCTCTCCTTTTCTCCAAAATCTCTTCATCGTTTCCTAAGCTCCCCCGGCCCCTCTTCCTGCCACAGGCATCACGTTCTCTGTTTCCTGGAAGCTCCCAAAAATTGCTAAACCCCAGAATGCTCTTTGATCCTCAAAACACCTGTGACCCTGCTTTTGACACTCCTCAGGACAAATGCATTTCAAGGGCCCTTCTCTCAGGTGGGGGGGCTCCATGGACTTTCAGAGCATCCCTGCCCCTGGCACCTTTCTCCCCCATATCCCCTCCGGCGGTGACACTGTGCTACTTCCTCAGCTTCCCAGCCCTGCTGCCTACACCAGCTTGGGTTTCCAAGTAAATAAACCCGGGACACACGCCTGCCAGCAGGCTGGGATCAAAACGCATCTCCAGCTGTTGGGAACACAAAGAGAAGCGGTTTCCTTAGAAACGAATGCCCAGGGGATGGGGTCCAGCGAGGCCGCTGGCGATCTCAGCAAGAGTGGATCTGAGGTTCAGGGCACGGCCCCCCAGGGCCTGAGCCGCGTGAGAAGCACAGCTCCTGCTGCCCAGAGAAGAGAACCCCCACCTTCACAGGAAAAATGGTCCCGTTAGGTCACAGGCAGCCACGGACAGAGCCAAGGATGGAAGCGTCCTGCCAACACATGTTTAGGAGAGTTTTCGCCTCCAGAACACTTGTGCGTGGAGCGTTCATTTTTTTTTTCTCCTGCCAACCCTAGGATAGAAGCAAGGTAGGTAAGATGGCCCCATTGTACAGATGAGAAGAGTGAGGTCCACAGAGGCTGAATCACCTAGGGCAGCTGAGAAGGGCACATCAGCACACCATGACCCAGGCCACTGGCTCAGCCTCCAGCCACAAACCAAATCCCAACCAGCTGGCGACAAAGATCGTTACTTTTTTTTTTTACCTTCGAGGATTTGGAAAACACGGATATGGCTAATATACTGAAATAGCAGATCATCCCAATCCCCGATTTGTTTTCTTTAAGAAAAGCGATACGTTAGGGACAGAAGCACAGCCTGCGGTTTCATTCACGGGACAGCAGCAGCCGGTCAGAACGGCGGAAATTTCCAGAAAGGCGTATGTCCTATCTGTAGATCTCCACAGCTACAGAGCCCTCAAAAATCCCAAACTTTCAAGCAGACGGAAAGGCGCGGCTTTCTGCAAAACCTTCCCCGACTCTGGACGAGCTTCAGGCTTTTCCAGAACCCAACCGGGCCAGCATGATTCACTGAATTCCTTATGGAGTAAGAAGCTGTAAATTACGCATCTTGTCTCTTAAACATGCGTTACTTTCCGTCTTTATGGCCAAGCTGAGTAAACAGTATCCCAGCGGCAGCGCGCTCCCTGGAAAAACCTCCTCTCCCTCCTCCCGCTCCTCCAGTGGCGATCCGAGAGAGAAGTGGCAGTGCGTTCCGGTGAGGAGCCCCACCTTGACATATCGGGGTATCTCCTTCCTAAGGCCGGGGGTTTGGAGCGCATCGGCCACACGTGTGTAACAGAGAAATCCGTTTTCAGGGAGACTCGGTGACCGGGAACGAGAGCCGGCTCTCGCTGGCTCTGAAGCCACAGCAGTTGCTTCTCATTAGCAGCCATTCATTCTTTCAGCAGCTGGGCCGGGGTGCCAGGTATTTCTCAGCCCTGGGGATAAAGAAGCCTGCGCTGCAGCTGGAGAAGAGGCTCGGGGGGCTGGGGGAGGTGTCCAGGGTGCCTGGGTCCGATCTGCCTCACCTGGTGATTCCCACACCAAGAGGGAGTCGGGTTTCCGGTTCTGAACCCAGAGAAATGAGCGGGAGATCTGCCTTTTCATGCTGTGGCTGCTAACAGCTGACTTGGTATCCGTTCTAGCAAGAATGCATGTGAAGATGATTTTTTTTCTTTTTTTTTTTTAACAAACACAAACGAAGAATGGTTTGGAAAGAATTGGAAACATGTAGAAAATCTAATTGTTTCCAGAAAGTATGGAGAACAGCTATAAGATGCTTGCACATTTGGAAAAAAATAAAAACCCCATTTCTATAACAGCTATGTCTTTGCAGGGATGTACAGATGGCATCAAACAAAATTATTTTGCTCAAAAAAGCATGGAACTTGGCCCAGTCCAATGTAAAGTCCGAGTGATCAGACAACACAGCTGTAGAATCAGGAGGCCTGGCTTCCACACCTGTGGGGAGGGGGGTGACCCCAAGCCACAATTGCTGGGGTCCCGAAGCCACTCCTCAACCCGGGCCCCCTTCCTGCACCTGCGGCCTCCAGGGATTCCTCCTGCAAACCTTGGGATTCCTTACCCCCGTCCCACGTTCTCCCAAACCGCCCAGCATCACAAGCTGATGTTCTGTCACCCCCAGAGTGGGCTCGGGCGCTGCCTCTCTCAGCTGTATGCTAAGCAGCTCGGCGAGGCTCAGGGCCAGGAGCAGAACTGCCAGGATTTTGGCAACTGGATACAGCGAGTGGCCTCCGAGCGCCGAGATCTGGAATAAGCGGGTATACCAGCAGGCCCATTTCGGGCCACCCCGATAACTGTGCATACAGGGTGCAAGGGAAAGGCTGCATGGCACGGTACCCTCAGGCGCCTGCCTCCTTGGGAGGGGGGACACCCTGTAGGTCCCCTCTCCGGCCCTCAACCCCCCAGCAGGGCCTCCCAGTGGTGTCCTCACAGCTGCCTTCCACCCCGCGGAGACGCAAACAACACCCTCTTTGGAGGCAGACAACTGAGCACCAGGCTTGCCAAAATGAGGACAGGCTCTGACAGGGGGCCGCTTCATCTCAAGCGTTTCATGGGAGATGAAATAGAAAGTTTCATCTATTAAAGAGAAAGGCAAAGGACTGCCTTCTTCCAGATAAACAAACTCTCCTTTGAACAAGAAAACAGCTCCCTAACAGGGTCAGGCTGGGGCCAGATCATAAAGCAGTCACATGTCCCGCAGGCCCCCCCTCCCCCACCTCCCCATTCCACCCCAGACGCCCTGATTTCTGCCTCTGCTGCTCCGAGGAGCCCACTCTCTCCCGCTGAGGCCTTGCCAAGGAAGGATCTGATGAGCTCATCTGCTAGGCTCTTCCCAGGATGCAGTGCGCACACGTGGAAAGGGCCCCTGCAAATCTCTTTAAAGGTAAGAATTCCAGGTGGGGAATTCCCCTGGAATCTCTCAGATCGCTCCACAAAGCCAGCTGCTGGCCTCTCAAAAATAGAAGACTTATTACCACCCACCCCCAACTTTTTTTTAAAAATATATTTTATTGACTTTTCACAGAGAGGAAGGGAAAGAGATAGAAAGTCAGAAACGTCGATGAGAGAGAGACATCGATCAGCCGCCTCCTGCACGCCCCACAGTGGAGATGTGCCCACAACCAGGATACATGCCACCGACCAGAATCGAACCTGGGACCCTTCAGTCCGCAAGCCGATGCTCTATCCACTGAGCCAAACCAGTCTCGGCCCCCAACAACTTTCAACATTCTATGGGCTTTCAAAAAAAAAATCTAAACCACCTGGCCAGTGTGGCTCAGTGGAGGAGTATCAACCCAGACTCCAAGAGGTCTCCGGTTCAATTGCTAGTCAGCGCACATGCCCAGGTTTCGGGCTCCATCCCCAGAGGGGGGCAGGCAGGAGGCAGCCGATGGATGTTTCTATCTCATAGATGGTTCTCTCTCACCCTCCTTCCCTCTCCCACTAAAATCAATAAAAAAGCATTCTTTTTCCTCTTATGTTTACAACTTCTCTGCCTAATGATTACAAGTTCTTCTTTGTGTGAATGTGTGAAGACTGTGTTTTGTGGAGTGACTTACCGAATAGCAAAACGTGACAGGGTAGAACAATCTAGAGAATTTCTCTCAACTCCTACATTCATGTTCTGTTGTCATTGTTTATTTTGTTGACTAAATAGAGTGCTACCGAGGTCTCCATGACTTCGGCCTCTCATCTGGGTACCAGGGACAGAGATGGAACTCTGACCCTACCTTGTCCTCAAAGAGCTGATAGACTGTTTGGAGGGGAGGAGAGAAGTTAAGACAACCTATCAGCCCCACCCCCTCAAAAAAAAAATGATAGCCAGCACAAAACCTTGGGTGGGGGGATGGGGGGGGGAGCACAGAAGAAGAACACCTGGACCTCCATGTACAGTGGTGTAGGCTGTGCACTGTACAACTCAGGGTCACCATCACACAAATCTCATTCAGTGTGGAGCCCCCCGGAAACTCTGAGTGTGGGAGCCTTGTGAGACTCTCAGGACAACTGACATGCTGGTGTGTCAGCGACACACTGGTCCAGAGACGTAGGGAGGAGTCCTGCCTCCTAGAGAGCAGGGGGAACTGCTGAGTCTGAAGGGATGACGCATTTCCTGCTGGGAGAGGGCTCGGCTGTCCAGTGGAGATTCAGGAGACAGAGTCCCTGATTAGAGTGTGTTCCACTTGGGGTCATTCGTGTTACTTCCCAATCTACTTACAGTAACCACAGTGACTCCCAGCGCCTTATAGGGTCTGTCGTCTCCAACCCTCACCTCTCTCAATTCACCCCCTGCCACTTTCCTCTCCCCACCCCTACCTCCCTTTATACCAGCCATACTGCTCTCCCATACTAATCTTTGAATGAGCCACACATGTCATGTGCCTACTGCAGGCCTTTGCCCCAGCTGCCCCCTCCACCTGGAGCTATACTCTTCCAGCTGACCAGTACCCAACTTCACTCTCATTCTGCTAGTTGCTCAAACTATACACCCTCCGTGACTTCCCTGACCTCCTCATTAACAGCCTCTCCCCACCCCTCAGGCATCCTGAAACTCCAGACGGTCCCTCTACTTGCTCATTTTTCCAAATGACCTTCCGTCTTCTGGGAGACTGTGGATTTACTTCCTAACTACTTTAATACTTGAAGAGCAGGATTGACCAGCCTCATTTTCATGTCTGGTTTTCCAGCATCTTCTGCTGTAACCTGGTTCTAATTTTCTTAGTATGGATATTGAGTCAGAAACCTGGGAATATATTTTGATTCAGCGGACTATGATCTGTGCTTTTAGATGATGATGTAAATGCTAATTGAGATCCAGTAGAAATGGAAAGGTGATCTGACATTATTCCTCAGCCAGTAGTTCTGTACTCTTAAAACACATTCATCATGAATAGAAAATATATAGCTATATTCATAACATGCAGTTTAAAGGGAAAGATTAGAGTGTTTGCCATCAAAACTGAAAACCACTTTTAAAATATGCCATCGAACTATTTCATTGAAGTACAGTGGTACCTCGAGATACGAGTTTAATTCCTTCCGTAACCTTGAGGCGTGGGAAACTATGAGACGCTCGAGTCTCGGTAAACTGGTGGGTCGTGTGCAGCCGGCCGATCCACGCGTTGACTCCTATCTCAAATGTTGCTCGTATTTCAAAGCAAAAATCGCTCACTTGACGGCTCGTATCTCAAAAATCTCGTATGTTAGGGCACTCGTATCTCGAGGTACCACTGTATGGGGTAGTTGAGTGGCCTTGGTTTCTCGTCTTGGCTCACCCACAAACTATGCGCAACCCTGACTAAGACTCCACATCGTCCAAACGTGCCCCCATCCTCCAAACACATCCTTTATTGAAGCGAGGAAATGGAAGTTTTCACGTTGTACCAGAACCGTGACTAATGCTACCACTTTCCTTAGCTACTAAGCTCTGCCACAGCACCTCCGCAGGGGGTGCGGCTCAGTGCTGGTCTCCAGCAGTGGAAATAGATGTGCACCGATCCCCCCAAAACTTCCTCCTCTCTCTGTTTGTGCTGACAGCCCAGCGGGGGGTCTGCGTGACCCCAAAGGGCTCTCTCCCCCGCAGAGACCAGGATCTCAGCCTCCTTCACACTGGGCTTTCAGCCACGCAGTAAGCTTTCATCTATTCAGGTCACAACTAAGTGAGACATGTCCCCTTTCATTCTGGAAAGGAAGATGTGTAAGCCTTCCCTCTATTTCTGTTTCCAACGCAGCGCCCTGGAAATAATGACCGAGGTCGCAACCCACACCCCCCTGCAGTGGAGCACCCCGAAACACAGGGCAGGAAAGGCGTACCATTTCTGCCGAGGGGGCCTGATTTTGTGGTGCTGTGGAGGAAAGCACCCCGGACTTCAAGTCAGGAGGACCCAGAGACAGTCAGTTGTGGCTGGGCCCCTTAGCAGGAGCCCCAAATTTGGGCAAGTCCCACATCTTCTGGAACATCAGAGTCCTTGCCTGAAAGCACCCCTCCCTCCTAGGATTGCTCTCCCTCCTAGGACTGCCCTCCCTCCTAGGATTGCCATGGGAACTGAATGGGATGAGACAGGAGCACATGCTTTGTGACCCTCAGCGATGCTCAAAGGGAAAGATCATTTCTGCTCTGGGACTGAATTATTCTAGCGCCAACATCAGGCCGAGGACGGCAAGATGAGAAAGTCATGGGAAAGAGTTCATTATGCGCTGGATCAGTGGTTCTCAACCTTCCTAAGGCCGCGACCCTTGCATACAGTTCTTCATGGGGTGGTGACCCCCAACCATGAAATTTTGCTACTGTGATGCATCGTGATGTAAATATCTGCATTTTCCGATGGTCTTAGGCGACCCCTGTGAAAGGGTGGTTCGACCCCCAAAGGGGTCGCGACCCACAGGTTGAGAACCGCTTCTCTGAATCATCCGGAATAATTTTTCACTGGCAAAAATTTCCTGCCCAAGGAAGAGCCCTCGCTACATAGGCTCCGTGGAGGTGCCGTGGGAATGCCATGGGCAGGCAGGAGAGCTTCCAGCCCCAGGAGCTGCTCCCCCAGAAGAGGGTAGAGGGGGGCAGGGCGGGGAAGAGAGCAACCACCTCTTGGCCACAGGAGGACTCACCAGGTAGCGCTCCTCCTGCCGCATGCTGGGTGTGCGGATCATGTGATTCTGTTCCCCTCTCCAGTCTCCAAACCGACGGAAAAAGTAGTTCGACAGAAACCGGTTGACGGGGTCTCTGATGATGTTGATGTAGACAGGCTGGTCTCCTCCAAACCTAACAGACACACAAACACCGAGCCGGTTACACCCGTCACTGCTAGAAGGCAAGACACCGCTGAGACAGACACCGGCTCCCTCTAGGTCAGCGGTTCTCAACCTGTGGGTCGCGACCCCTTTGGGGGTCGAACGACCCTTTCAACAGGGGTCTCCTAAGACCATCAGAAAACACCTATTTCCCATGGTCTTAGGAACCAACACACCTGCTTCTTGGTGTAGCAAAAGGTAGCAATGTAGTTTACTGTTGTCATATGAAGACTGTTACCCATGCTACACCACGATTCAAGACAAAATTTCATTTATTTGTAATTCAAAATAAATATTTCACAATATATAATTACATATTGTTTTTGTGATTAATCCCTATGTTTTAATTATGTTCAATTTGTAACAATGAAAATACATCCTGCATATCAGATATTTACATTACAGTTCATAACAGTAGCAAGATTACAGTGATGAAGTAGCAACGGAAATAATTTTATGGTTGGGGGTCACCACCACATGAGGAGCTGTCTTAAAGGGTCGCGGCCTTAGGAAGGTTGAGAACCACTGCTCTAGGTTAATATGCTGTCATCAGACCTGGCTGCGAAATACCAGTCTGCAGTGCAATGAGCAAGCAGTTCCCGACAGGCATTTTATTATGAAGCAGAAAGAGCCCGTCCGGGACCCGGGGAGAGGCTGCTGGGACTGTTCATGAAAAGGACCTCATTGGTCAGCTCTCTTACCGCACTAGGTTGTAGGTCCGAGGAGCGGACCAGGCTGTGCTGGAGTCTGCGGTCCCAGGGTCTGGCACAGACCCACGGGCTCCTGGCTGAATGTCTGAACTGAGTGCTATGTTCTGATCATCTTTCAGGTCAACCGGGCAAAGGGTGTGCGTGCCCACATTCTAATTTAAATAGCCTCAGGTGAGGTGCTCCCAATGTGGATCAGTGAATCAACATTTCTTAAACTTATTACTTTATTTGTCCAACTCACTGCGGCCTCGCAATATCTCAACAGAGTAGGAACCATAATGATCCCTGCCTTCATTTGGGGAAACTGAGGCAGGGAGCGGGTGAGTCACTGGGCCAGGATAGGAACCCGGGTGGTCTGGCTCCGGACTCTGTATTCTGAACCACGGACAGAGGATGTGGAATTGGTAAATGTGTTAGTAAAGGGGAGGAACCTCAGGGACACACCAAAAATCAGCAGAGTTATCCTCAACTGATGGCAAGGGAACTGTAGATAAAAACAGAGCAAATATATAGGCGTTCTCTTTTCAATTCCCGCCACAAAGGAACGAGACAAATGATCTGACTGCCAGCCCCAGAGCTAGGCCTTCCCAAGACAAAATGACGAGGTTGGTGAACTTTTCGTGAGGTCCCTCTCCTCGCTCTCTTTGAACTGCCTGCAAGCAGTGACATGAGGAGTCTAGACAGAACATTCCAGGCTATGGACAAAGGTCTTGCTCTGGGGACCGCCTGAGGGACCCACCGGCTTCTCTCGCCCTGTGACCCTGTGACCTTCTGATGAGGATGCCTGGATGTTCGTCAGGGGTCAGAAAGAGCTCCCCCAAAACAAACTGATGTAACCTGCCCCCACCTCTCCCTAGCTGGCAGACTCCTTGCCTTTCAAAACCCAGCCCGGAATCCCAGTCACATCCTTCAGCAATTAACTGAGTCCTAGTGTCCATCCCTCTGTCCTCTGTCCTCTGCCTCCAAGCCCTGACTCTAGCACGCTGTGTGTATCTGTCTCTCCCGTCAGACTGTGGACCTCCTACAACCAGGAATGATGTCACTAAGTATAGTACATGGCACATAGTAGGTGCTCAACCGTGAAGAAATGAATGCCTGCACGCAGGCTTGTAAGTGTGCATGTTACTACCAAAATCTCAGGGCCCAGTTGTAGGAGGAAAGCTGACACACAACACCAATCCTTTTTGCGTATTTATTCGTACAATGTTGTGTTCTCAGCTTCTCTGCATTTTTAAAAAATATATTTTTTATTGATTTTTTACAGAGAGGAAGGGAGAGAGATAGAAAGTCAGAAACATCGATGAGAGAGACATCGATCAGCCGCCTCCTGCACGCCCCACACTGGAGATGTGCCCACAAGCAAGGAACATGCCCTTGACCAGAATCGAACCTGGGACCTTTCAGTCCGCAAGCCGACACTCTATCTACTGAGCCAAACCGGTCTCGACTTTTCTGCATTTTTAAAGAGAATCTTCGGAGACAGGGAATGCTAGTGTAAACAAAGATAAAGAAATGACTCCAGTGGTGGAATCTCAGGCACCAGGACATGTGAACGGTATTCTGGAACCTTGAATACATGATATTGGAAAACTCGCTGCTCATGAGTAAGGAGCTGGGCCCACAGGAAATTTGTCAGTCCCCATATACACACAAGATAACGTTCATGCTACCTGAACAATTAAATAGCTGTGCCAATCACCATCATCATCTGAGATACCATATCTTCCTCTTCTAAATGACATCGTGTTTCATATCCATGAAAAATAGCAGCTAAAGTCATAATTCCAAGAATTAGGAAGACAAAGCACGAACACTAGATGTGAATGCAGTTAAGCCCTCGAAATTGAATCATGCTTTCAAACCTCAACTGTACTGCTATGTCATGTGAGGAATAACGAATTAGCAGAGGTGTCCAGTCATGGAGCTCAATTCCAGCTTCCCACTAGGAGATGACCCTTCGCCTGCCACAGTCATCCTCTCTTGAAAGCTACAGATGTGAGGCTTGACAGGGCTTTGAGCATGGGTGACTGGCTCCTGTGTGCATGTTGTAACCCGGTGCAAGAATTCCAGGGTGCTTGTCCAAAACCGAAGTGGTAGGCAGTGTAAGAATTCATGGTCACGTGTCAGATAAGGTAACAGCCTCTCTCTAGCGATTTCTGCAAGAGAGGTGTCTGATGTACACCCTGCTTCCCAGAAAGCGACAGTGATAATGGTTCCGGCCTGCCAATTCTCATCCTCACCATGGCTCCCTTCCCAACTGCCAAAGTCGGCAGGGGCATGTCGCTAACACAAAAGAGGTCCACTCCTCTGTGTCTCCGTGCCTGGGAAGAGAAAGAACTGTCTCACCCCCATTCCATTCTCTCTCAGGGTCAGTTTCGCCTCTCAGAACATTTTTAAATTCTGGTCAGAAATCCTGGCCGAAACTGGTTTGGCTCAGTGGATAGAGCGTTGGTCTGCGGACTGAAAGGTCCCAGATTCGATTCCGGTCAAGGGCATGTACCTTGGTTGTGGGCACATCCCCAGTGTGGGGCATCTCTCATCGATGTTTCTGACTTTCTATCCCTCTCCCTTCCTTTCTGTAAAAAAATCAATAAAATATATTTTTTTAAAAATCCTGGGCACCCTTATAGGGTCTCTGAGTCACTGAACTGACTGCCTGCTCTTGATTCCATTCTAGAGGAAGGATGCTGTGTCTGCCCTGCCCCCACTTCCCACTGCCTTATTGTAAAAACATTCCGCAACCTCCCTGCAAAGTCCATCCGATGGGTCCACCCCACAGTCGAGAGGTCTTCGTTACACACACCCCAGATTCCTAATCTTCCTTTTGTGGGAACTTGCTTCTGTTTGATCCAGTCCACACCAAGGATTAGCTTCTCTTCACGAGCTTTTACAACATTTAGACTTCAGCTTCCATTTTAATTCCTTTAATTGTGTGTGTGTGTGTGTGTGTGTGTGTGTGTGTGTGTGTTTAAAATTCCACTAGTGTTTGCTCTAATTTGGTCTTTATTGAGCTGTAAAATTTTATGGTGATCACAGCTCATGGCAGGGTCGTGTGAACAGGAGAGAGTAGAATCAGGCCATAATTTTGTTTTTCACTTAACAGCACACCCTCTTGTCCCTTGGTCACCCCAACAAAAATTGCACATTTGAGGTTCTCTTTTAAGTTATCCTAAAGTAGCAGGGATTTCCAATTCCTTTGGCATTTATTTGTTCATCGGTCATAGTCACCAACACTTGAACCACCTCTGTGGGTCTCCTTCTGATCCTCTGCAAATCTATCACGGTATTGCTGTTTTCTTGATGAGAACACAAAGATCCGAAGCAGCATATCATTCTCTAGGAATAATAACTGCATGCTTCTCATTTTTTTTCATGCATTTTTAAATATCACCCTCTGAGCATTCTCTTCCCCCTCTGCTCCCTCCATCCATCACCTCTTTAGCATCACTAATCGCCTTTGTGATGAGCTACACAAGGCACTTGGGTCAGAATTTTAGGTACACTCTTACCGACGCACATCTCTAGAAGGTTCTGATGATCCCAATCAGGAACTCTGTGCCCATTAAATAATATAAGTCTCCTCCCCACCCCACCCCCTACTCCTAGCCCCTGGTTACCATCATCCCACCCAAAGTCTTTCTTCTTTGTAACTTCTGACCTGAACATTGAAGTTATCCCTGTCCTAGTACCTACAATAAAAATGAAAATACTGAGGCTGGCAGGCCACAGCTTTGATCTTTGTGTGGAGGGATGAGACACTTTGAAGTGAGAGAAAAGCCCGCCCTCCTGGGAAAGCAGATGATTGGGGGCAGATGAGGATCAGCCTGGGGGGTGGGGCCAGTAGAGATGGTTAATGATGGTCCTTTGCTAGAAGCTAAGGCCGTTCATGGACCACTCATGGGTAGGAGGTTCGCCCTCCATCTTCACAATCCTAATGAGTGGGCACTTGGTCTTGGCTGTCCCATACAGGGTCTGTCATCACAAACAGGGTGAAGGGAGGGGACAGCTGAGCCACTGGAGTTGGGGTTCTCCCTCAGAGAGGAAGATGGCTGGATAAGACAGGACGTGGCAGCTGTCCAGGAGGAAGGTCCCTCCCACGTTCAGGGAAGTGAGCCCAGGGCAAGTCCAGGTGATGCTGACCCTCAGGCAGCCGCAGGACTGAGAAGGGAAGAGTGAGGAAGAGAGGGCCATTGGAGGAAGATCAGTTCCGCTGAGTTGAAATGGGATAAACTGAGAGAAATCTCTCATTTTCAAATCAAACTTCTGGGCTCTGCTGGAGTTGGTAAATAAAGTGGTCATGACCTTTGTGATCCACGTTTGAGGCTTGATGACCACTACAAAAGAGCTGCAGGGCACGGCATTGAAAAGGATCGCTTCGCTAATGAGAATGAAAACCAAGTCAGCCTTTAGAAATAAGATGTGGAAACTCGACTGCGTTATAGAATCAACTCGGCCAGATCAGACGTGTTTCGTGAAATAATGCCATCAGAGGGCAGACTCTGTTCGCGTCAGGAAGAAGAGTTCCCTTTAAGGAAAGAGACGGCTGTTCAAAAGGCCTCCCCTCGCACAGCGCACCCTGCCAGCTTCTCCAGTGATGGATTTCGTTTTAAATGTTTTGCTTTTGTCAGTCCGTGTTGGTATTGGAGCCCGCATCTGAGGCCAAAGATGAAAGAGAGATGGAAGCAAAGCAGGCTGGGGGGAGGGGGAGTGTCCTGCTGAGAAAGGAAGAAGGACATAAAAAGCTTCGGAGAGAGGTGGCAGTCTGAAGCTATTTAGCGTGTTGGTATCGCCTGTCATTTGCTTGGACTGTTCGGATAGTGTTGAGCTCTGATACAGAACTTCCCAATGTTGTCCCTGCGGGATCCAAGTTGAGGGTGAGGGGAATTGTGAATTGAAAAAAGAATTACTGCCTCCTCCCCCCTCCAAAAAAATAGTTTAGAAAATAAACAAAAAGCAGGGGCAGGAGGGAGACAAATTGAGTTTCCTGTCACATTTTTTTTTCCAGTGTGCAGATCTAAGACACACTTAAAGCCATGCCGTTGATGTTGGGAAGTTAAACCTTTTCAAAAATTACAGTTCTCGCCGAGACTGGTTTGGCTCAGTGGATAGAGCGTTGGCTTGCACACTAAAAGGTCCCAGGTTCGATTCCGGTTGGGGGCATGTACCTTGTTTGCAGGCACGTCTCCACTGTGGGGCGTGCAGGAGATGGCTGATCGATGTCTCTCTCTCTCATCGATGTTTCTGACTTTCTATCTCTCTCCCTTCCTCTCTGTAAAAAATCAATAAAATATATTTTTTTTAAATCACAGTTCTTTAAGTTACTTCAATAACTGGGGACAGACACCTGAAACCATAGTAGGCGGATGTCAAAACTCCCCCTTAACCATCGCGGGAGAGAGCTGCATCTCTTAGACCAGGGTAATCTGGACTCCGTTTCCCAGCCAGTCCGGGTGGAACACACTTGGCCGTGTAGGAGGGCACTGCCGTGGGCGACTCCCCCAATCCATCCCGAAGGCTGGGGGTTCTGCGTGCCTGTGTTCACCTCCTCTGGCAGGAAAGCTTCCCCAATGTAACCACAAAAACACCAGACTGGCCAAATACGGTTGTTTTCCATGATTGAAGGAATAAAACTGGATATGGTGAAATGGTTCCTCCCAGCTCTAAAACAAGGGCAAAGGAGGGATACAGAAGGATGCCTAGATGCTGAATAAATGAAATAAATCAGCTACCGAAAAGCCAGAAGCTCACAGGAATGTCTAAACTTCAAGCTAAGAATGCCCCATTAATAAGGGGAAGGGAGGTAGAATTAAGGAGCAATTTATTTGGATATAGTGCCACACCCTTCAGAAGCTCAGAAAACGCTGGTGCAAAAGAATGTGTGGGGAAGAGAGGCCAGACTTTCATTCTTGCACTCCGCTCGCCAGCAAGTAGCTTGTGACACGTTAGGAACGTAAGGAAGATTAGAAAGAAAAGATCCACCAAGAACACCGGGTTGCAATATCGATCCTTCTCTGAACAACCTCATGATCTTGAAACAAGCCAGCCGCAGGCCTATCATCGATGATCGGGAGAGGTTTATTAGGATCGGTCAGTCATCTCGCTGCCTTACGATTCAAAATATAAAACTCACTTTAAAAAAACACACGGAGGCCCTCTGAACAAGGCCCGACTTAGCGGTTTCTCTCTAATGGTGCACTTTGCCCATTTATTCCTGAGACATTTCCCTGGAATAAATCTACTCCCTTGAAAAAGAAAGAAAAAGGCGATTTTTAACTTCCCACGTTCGGTGAGTATCACATCATCTTGTAAAGGATGAAAGTTCCATGTGTCATTCTACCTGTTTCCGGGGGCCTCGCAGCTCAGGCCCGGGCCCTGGGCATGTGGCTGGGACGAGGGGGCAGGCTGCTCCCGCCGTGGGCAGGAGCTTGGTGAAGGCGCAGGGCTGACCAGCTCGGCATCTGCCTTTGCCCACTTCCAGTCTGGGCTGCCACGCCCGGTGCTCTCAGTCCCTCTGTCTGTCCTGCTTTTGCTCACGCCGGTTCCTGCACCGCCAATGTCTTCCCCTGCACTCCGTCCCAAGCTGGCCCTCTCCTCACACGCCAGCAGCCGTGGCTCCTGCTCGCCATGCCCTCCAGTCTTGCTTTGCTGGGTGGAGGGTCCTGCATCCCCCTTCCTCTGGAGGGGACCCCGGGATTTTCTCCTGCAGGCCATCACACTTTGCTGCCACCTCTCCATTAACGGGAGAAGAGGTTCCCCTTAGCTCAGTGGTTCTCCACCTTCCTAATGCCGCGACCCTTTAACACAGCTCCTCAGGTGGTGGTGACCCCCAACCATAAAATTATTGCTACTTCATCACTGTAATTTTGCTACTATTATGAATCATAATGTAAGTATCTGTTTTCCGATGGTCTTAGGCGACCCCTGTGAAAGTGTCGTTCGACCCCCAAAGGGGTCTCGACCCACAGGTTGAGAACCGCTGCCTTAGCCGAAGGCAAGGACAATATTTCTCGTTCCCTGCAGATGCCCCAGTCCGAGGGGGGGTGCACAGGAGACAGGGCGTCCTCAGTGGACATGTGTGTAATTGAACAAAAAGGAATGGGGGAGTCACCGGCAGGAGCAGGGTCCCCCCTCCCCCAAACCCCCAAAGCATTAGATAGAGACACAGCAAGGCCGCCCACAGCAGGAGCCAGCCCATGGCCAGGCTCCCGCCGAGATGCCTTTCAAAGCCGCTTGGACTCCATAGAATGTTTTTCTTTCCAGAGACCCTGAAAGGCTCTCCTTCATGCGTGGAGGGCATCATCCCTAGAAGGTGGCGGCGGCAGGAACTGCCCTCCTTTCCAGACAGAAAAACAGAGACCCCCCAAGAGGTTAGACCGCTCGCCCAGAATCAGGATCCTTGAGGAGGTCTGACACCCGGGCCCACCCTGTTTTCCGCAGAGGTAGTGGCTGCTAAAGGCATTTATAATTTTTTTTTTCTTTCTGAATTTACTTAATCAAGATTAAACTCTTGAATGTGTTCGACACGGGGGGGGGGGGGGGCAGGATATAATAAGAGTCATCGCACTGGGCCCAGCTCCTCTGATCCAATTAAGATACGGGCTTTGCTGGTCGTTAGAGTGTTCACTGTCCCGAGCTCATTACTAAGACTGGCTGCCTTGCCATTGGTTTCGGTTGTAAAGATCTGACCCCGAAGCCAGAGGGAGATGAATCAGGTTGGAGGGCATCCGGGGAGACGCAGAAGGAAGCTCATGAGGAGAGGCAGGGTCAGAGGGCCCGGCTCACCGCTGCACAAGTCATCAAAGGCGGTGCCTAAAATAGCTACCGGTTCCCCATTAGCCAATTACGATGAATTATACGCGCTTGGCAGAGTGGAAACGAGAGGCCGGGCACACACAGGCTCAGACGATCCAGCTTCATGAATGCGGCTGGGAGCCCGCTCTGCATACATGGCCTGGGCCACGGAGGATAATTTAAATTTACAGGCGTCCTCTTTACCTGTTCCCGGTCCCCGGAACCTTGGGGACCAGGCAGGCTGGAACCTCAGGGGAAGCTGCTTTCAGAGATAAGGCAGTAACTCCTCTCGCTGCTGAATAACTTGCTTTGCCGAATCTCTTTCTCTTTGCACTTTCTTTGCGCTGGGCCTGAGGCAAGGCGGGAAGGAAGTCCTTTGAAGGCTAAAACCTTCTCCCACCCCCTTAGGTGGACAGGCATCCTGTGGCTGGCAGAGCTGGGAACACGCAGGCCTCCCTGGGTGCCTGGCCCTCAGGGATCATGAGGCCAGCACAAGCCAGGAGGACAATGAAGTGTGTTCTATGAACCTGGGAGGTGCTGGTACCCGCTGATGAGGGAGGCCGAGGGTCCTGGGCTGGTCAGTGGATCTGTCTCTGCACCCAGCGCTCTGTCAGGGGTACAGCTGTGAGCTCAGACATGGGCCAGGGGTACAGCTGTGAGCTCAGACATGGGCCCGAGAGAGGAGAGGAAGACTCTGAGGACTTTCCATTCACAGCAAAGCCCAGTGACAAGGGAACCCATGCAAATGAACCCCTGGGGAAGAGAATGCCCAGAACTCACAGTTAACAGCTTTACAAATCAAGGGCCTAAAAACTTAAATTTGAAAATTTTACGTTATTATCAGAAAGTCCCTGCAGCCAAAGGAAAAACAGATTCCTAAAATAGCTGTTGGCATCAAACATGCAAAGTTTAGACCAGTCAGATGAGTATTAAACAGGCAGGCACTGCACCGCTAGGTCAGTTCCGGGTCCTGTGTGTGCTTTCAAGTTGTACAAAAATGTGCCATGAAATGTTTCTGTTAAAATATTTGTGTCTTGCCCTAACTGGTTTGGCTCAGTGGATAGAGCACCTGTCTTCGGACTGAAAGGTTCCCAGGTTCGATTCCAGCCAAGGGCACATGCACAGGTTGTGGGCTCGATCCCCAGTAGGGGGCGTGCAGGAGGAAGCCTATCAATGATTCTTTCTCATCATTGATATTTCTCTCTCTCTCTCTCCCTCTCCCTTCCTCTGAAATTAATAAAAATATTTTTAAATAAATAAAATACCCTTGTCTTACTTCCCAAGTTATTTCTTTTAGTACAAAATCTGATTTTTTTTTAAAAAAAGAACTACCAGGTAAAATGGCTTCTCATTAAAAATAATTTCAACTTTTCATAAGATTTGAGATTAATATTCTAGAAAGAAATGAAGCTCTTGTCTACATATTTCAAATTTTTGACCCCCTTTCACAGCCAAAATAACAGGATTAAAAAAAAAGGCTTTTCAAAGGCAATTACACTACCTTGGAAAGGAAGGTAGATTTTTAAAGTAATTGTGTGTTAGGTGGAGTCTAAGTCCCGAAAAGAAATGGAAAAGAAAACCATTAAACGGGAAAATTTCTTACCTTGAGAAGTTGAGGAAATGAACATGTCGGGTAAATAAATAGGGCTGTTCGGCAGTACTTATATTTTTAATCAGTTCCATCTATTAAAAAAAGTACAGAATTAGCATATATAGCATCTAATTTCCCAAGCCATATTAAGCTAAAAGGTTATCTCCCCCTCCTCCTTTCATCCTCCCTCACGACCTCCTGGACCGGAGCCCAACAGCTGTGTTTTGTGCAACATTTATGAACTTGACGTATGACTTCTTACTGAATAAAACAGAGCTGTCCAGATTTATGGTCCTGTATTTAATTTAGTTGATTGCTACCATGAAAACAATGTGACAGAAGAATTAATTTTACCCGGAGAAGTCAGCGGTATGGCTGTTCAAAAATGCAAATAAGAAACATGCCTCTAATTCCTTCCATTAAAGTCACCCCAAGACAAGAGGTTAATCATGATGTTATATTTCTATAATGAGAGCCCTGCGAGGTGCTGAAGTATCTGAAAATCATTTCTCGGAATGTAAAAGTGGGAGTAAAACGAGACAATGCATCATTATTTTTCTCTCTCGGGTAGAAACATTTACAGTAGAGCCAATATTTCATAGGAAACACACAGAACCCCCCAACTTCTTGGATTCTGGTGGGTGGTCATCGGAATTATTTATTTACCGTATCGGCAGGGCAAGACGTAGTTTATATTCACATAAACTAACATTTACGGTCTTCTGGAACAGGTCGCGATACAGAAAACGTTCAGTAAAAATCTCTGAGAAATTCCTAGCATTCTTATGACTCCCCGGCTTCCTAAATTCGACTTTCCTTAGATTTCCTACTTGGCTCCATCAAAACGGACACGCTGTGGCGTTTTTAAGAGGCACATGGAAAAGGGCCACTCCGGAAGCACATCCCAAGCCCAGCATTTCATAGTTTATGAATTAGTTCGCGTTGGAAACTGGGAGAAAAACGGGCCTGCACATGGGAAGCAACCACCATCAACCCAGAGCTGGGGACTGTGCGTGTCTCCAGCAGAAGAGAGAGCCTGGCCTGGCCTCGGTGCCTCCTGTCCGGTGTGAGGTGACACACATACCACTCCGCTCAGTTACTATTGTTAAATAACTTAACTCCAGCGAGTACATGCTTTAGAGATGCTACCTTAGAGGCCAACGTCTGATCCTTGTATTAGATACTCATACAGTGGCTGTTGGACGATATGGAATCGGATTTTAAAGTCAATGATTTGCCATTTCAAAACCCTGTGCTTTTGTTTGTTGGTGGCAGACGCGGGTAAATAATGATCCATTTAGGCGTGAGCATCAAAGGAAATTGAAAGCTGGCTCTTTACCGTTTACCCTCTACACCCTCCCGGCCCCCTCCGCATGCCCTTGGCGCTTATTTTTGGTAATAAAACTTCTTGCTTAGTCACACTGCGGATTTGAATTTTTGATGGATCTACCAATAGAATTATGGATTTAGAGGCACAACCAAAAGCCCCTGAGGTTGTCTGCTTAGAAACATAACTCTTTACTGGGTATGTGCTTCATACAAGCATCACTTAATGCCTCCATCTCTAGACTGTTTTTCTTCCGGTATTTCTCTGCACACACAAAAGCAGTATGAGAAATTCCCCCTAGTATTAACAAGAAGACTGGGAAAAAACAGGTAATAAGGAAAACCATTTCTTTTCATATAGTCAACATTATATTATATTCTCCAAACACATGTCAACGTGTCCTACTTAATGGAAGAACGGTAAGTGGTTTAGATCCTGAGAACAGTGTCAGAATAGTCATAAAGCTATCTATTCTACAAGGAAAAATTGATTAGCGGTGACAATGCATAACTCTTTCAAGACATATCTTTAAACATAGCATCGAGATAGGAGTGTTCATGTTTATTGCCTTAGTACAGTGAAGTGAGCGCTCACTTCAGCTCTCATACATCCTATCGCTGCTCAGCAAATTGTAAAGCTCTTTAGAAGTACCACCAGCACAGGTTCAAGGTGTCATTTGATTGTTTTCACAAGTACGAAGATGCTCCCCATTTCTAGTGATAAGTGATGGTCTTTCAAACCCCATCACCTGAGTTATTCCTCTCAGTCCTCCCTCGGTTGTTCTTGCCTGAGTCCTATCTGCGCAGATGCAATGCACTACCTGAAATCATCACATAAGCTACCTGTTCTTCTTTTCCTTGGCTCATTTACCGAATCCACTGCATACATTCATTCATCATTCATTCATTCAGCATTTAGCACTTCCTAGGCCCGGGAGATGAGAACATAAATAAGTGCCGGAAACCAAACATGGTCTCACTAACAGAAAGATGTGGACAGGAGACCAGAAGGCTGGTCACCCTTAACTGTTCTGAAAGGTCAGAGCTAATCACTCACTGTTTGGTTGAAACATTTTTGGCTGAAGCAGCCTCTACCTGTTTGTTTCATGTAAACTTCCGTTCTTGTAATTTCTTGCCTAAAGGCTAGGGGTGTGTCCCAAAGCCTTAATAAAAGGGAGAAAAAGGCCAGAGCAAGGGGTAGTCTTTCCACTAGAGCAGCGGTTCTCAACGTGGCAGTCGAATGACCCTTTCACAGGGGTCGCCTGAGACTATTGGAAAACACCTATTTCCCATGGTCTTAGGAACCAACACACCGCACCTCAGTGTAGCAAAGTGTAGCAATGTAGTTTACTGTTGTCCTATGAAGACTGTTACCTATGCTACACCATGATTCAAGACAAAATTTCATTTATTTGTCATTAGAAATAAATATTTCACAATATATAATTACATATTGTTTTTGTGATTAATCCCTATGCTTTAATTATGTTCAATTTGTAACAATGAAAATACATCCTGCATATCAGATATTTACATTATAGTTCATAACAGTAGCAAAATTACAGTTAGAAAGTAGCAACGGAAATAATTTTATGGCTGGGGGGTCACCACAACATGAGGAACTGTATTAAAGGGTGGCGGCATTAGGAAGGTTGAGAACCACTGCACTAGAGGAAGGCTCCTGCCTGGCCCCCCAATATCGCCAAATTAATGTTTTTTAGTCTCTCTTTTCATTTGCATGTGGCCTCCTCCAGAACCCGAACCCTGAACGGGAACCCTGAACCACACATGACGTGGAAAGGGGCTCCCACATATAAGGTCAGTGGGAAGACATTTAAAGACAAGACAGAGAAAATATATCCTAATGGTGTCCCCAAACCTACCATGACACAAGCCACACTCTTGCTCCTCACCCATCTTTACTCCTTACAGCTTATTTCCATCTCTGAAGAGTCTGTTTCTGGTCAACGGTATTCTCTATATTCTCATATTTGATCTGGGACTTTCCTGAATTTCGATATTCAATCCCTTGCGAGTCACATTGATTTTACCTTTGCTATCTAACTCTCAAGACAACATGCCTTTGGCCAGACAAACAAGACCCCTCCTTATTCTTTCCTTACACTATGTCCAAGTTTGACACAGGCTCAAGCTTCCTCTTCTGGAATATTCTTCCTCTTTCCTTTTCACGTCCAAATCCTAAATGCTCTTTACATCTGACTAAAATGACCACCTCCATTAGGTACACTTTCTGGATCTCTCCTTCAGCAGCCGTTGATTTTCACCTCTCTGCCAGGCAATGTATTGCTTGGGGCTATGGCTAGTGAAATAAGTCTGAAGAATTAAGAGGGTTTATAGAAATATACATTTTCTACCTTTCATGTGATTTGCTGAAAATTAAAATGAAATTATAATAGGTGGGAAAGCATTCATAATAAAAAAAATAAGAGCATTAATATATCAAAGATATATTTTTAAAAGTTCCAGGTGAGAAACACTTTATCTTAGAACAAGAATAGGAATGAATTTAAAATGTTAATGAGAGAAAGAGAGAGAGATATAACAATGTAATGGAATGTATCTAAAGGGAGTAGTGCATCTGGGAATGAAGTAGAATTGAGGTTTTAACAAAAAGGTGAGAACCAAACAGGATTTATAATGCAGAATATATGCCAGGAAGTAGTTTCTAATCTTTTGCTTTCCACCTAACTGGGGAGGTAGAGCAGAAAACCTTCACCTGCAGTTGTGCAGACACAGCTAAGCTAGTGGAAGACGTGGCTCCTGACTCCTTTAGGAAAGAATGCCAGCACTCACGGCAATGACCCTCCTCGGGTCTGAATTCCTGTGTCCCTCGGGAACAACTAGATCTAGATGTCCTATAATTTTGCAAAACATCTTAAGTGAAAGAAAAGCCATGTTTTTAACACATCAGAGCCCCATAAGAAGTAGCTCAGGGGAGAACTCCACGGCTCTCTAACCTCAGAGGCCAGAGGAAGTCTGCAGACTCAGATTACCTGTCTCTACCTCCTGCCTAAGGAAACCCTTCTGGGACAGAGTCAGGATGGTCTTCCCACTTCCAGCTGTGCAGTCAGTGCTAGAAACAACGCCTGCAATGGACACGATGTCCACCAGGGGGCGGAATGACGCGAGAGGGGCTGAATGGTAGAGAAAATCAATTTCCCCACAACAATTGCAAAAAGAGGGATTTTTTTAAAAAAAATTTTCAGGCTTTGTTGCTTCTTTTTCTTTTCCTTTTCTTTCAACCAAGTTTCCATGAGCAGACTCGGCTTTTGTCTCTAGGATTTCAAGACAAGACCTTGTTTGCAGAGCTGGGAGAGCACATCCCTGTCACCTGGAAACGGACTTCCCTCGTTTTTTTGGTTTGATTCCAAGGCTCAGTGGGAGCAGCTCTGATGCCTGTGGACACTGACCCTCCTACTCTAAAGGCAGGGAACTCTGAAGGTCATTCTGAGGAGACTTTTCCAGAAGGTCTCAAGTCAGGGTAAGGTTCCTGGAGTAAGCATGCGGGCTCCCAAGGAGACAGCACCCAATAAGCCCTCAGGGGGACACGGGAGGTCTTCAGAGGTTTGAGGGATTCTGGGGTGAAAGAGGACTTTTCCTGCTGTGTGACAGATTCACTTTAATTAAAAAAAGAATTTTCTAATAATTAGAACTTTTTAGGCAATGCCTGCTCAGTAGAATTGTGAGTGGGAAATCCCCTCAAGAGTTTCTCCCCTACAATGGAATTCTATGCTGCCATTAAAAAGAAGGAATTCTTACCATTTGCAGCAACCTGGTTGGAACTGGAGAGCCTTATGCTAAGTGAAATAAGCCAGTCAATGAGGGAGAAACACCACATGATCTCACTCATTTGTGGAGAATAAAGAACATTGTAAACGGATGAACAAAAGAATAGATACAGAGGCAGTAGAGCATCAGACTGTGAAATTACAGCAGGAAGATTAAAGTTAGGTGGGGTAGATAAGAGATCAATCAAAGGACTTGTATGCATGCATATAAGCATAACCAATGAACACAGACACTGGGGGGTTGGGGTATGCCTGGAAGAGAGGGGGGGCAATGGGGAGATATGTATAAAAAATTAATAAAATAAAAAAAAGAAAGAAAACTTTTCCTATCTTGACACCAAAAAAATAAAAATAAAAAATAGTTTCTCCCCTCCCCCACCCAGGTATGCTAAGTGGCTACCTAGGTTCCACCATGAAGAGTCTAACTCAGTCCTTTGTAGCAGGACCTAGAATCGCGTGGTGTGAAATATCTCCCAAGAAGATTCTGAGAGCCGTTGTGGTTAAGAAGAATATTTTAATGGTTTCCCACTGCCCACTAAACACCGTCCTAATGCCTGAGCCCAGCATTAAAAAGTGCTCAGCATTCCCCTCCACTCCACTTCCAAGCCTTCTCCTCCCACATTCTTCTCGAAGATCTAGAAAATGGGGGTGATAATACTTTCCTAATTATGCTGCTCCCAGGATGAGAAATAAGATGCACACCTATCTGGGGTGCTCTCCAGGACTCCATAGACAGCGTTAACGGTGAGGGGCCCAAGGAATAGCCATGAAAATGAATGGAGGAACCAGAAAGTGACCTGCTTCGAAATGAGTGAGTGAACGTTTAGCTTTCCACGAAGACCGGCTGACCCTGCCTCAGGGGGCCCGGCAGGAATAACCCTGGTCTCTAGACCTTTATTCCAAATCTACCATGGTTTCTCTAGGTGAGTGTGGTTTCTTAGTGTTGCATTGCTTTTAGCCACAGTAAGATGTAGAACTGGCAGCGGGGAGAGCAATGGGGAAGGGAAGTTTAAAACACTGTAAATAAATTCTGTTTTTGACCAAGAGGCTAAAATATAGAGCCTCAGAGGAGCATAGGTTCTCTGTACCGTCCACCCTTTAAGTACTTCTCAGCATCTTCATGCTTAACGGAGTCCCGGAAGATCTGATCTCCAGCGGTGGGATGCACAGGAGAGCCATCCACACTGATAAAGAGTTTCCTGCCGAAACCGGTTTGGCTCAGTGGATAGAGAGTCGGCCTGTGGACTGAAGGGTCCCAGGTTCGAATCCGGTCAAGGGCATGTACCTTGGTTGCGGGAACATCTCCAATGGGTGTTGTGCAGGAGGCAGCTGATTGATGTTTCTCTCTCATCGATGTTTCTAGCTCTCTATCTTTCTCTCTTCCTCTCTGTAAAAAAATCAATAAAATATATATATTTTTAAAAAATAGTTCCCTCATGGAGATGGACTACATGAACGCCAGTCAAACATGTTTTTAATGGAAAGAACCCCCATTCTTTAAAAGGTGAATGATCATTGTGAATCTCCTAGAGAGGGACACAGGGCCAGCAATTCCCATATTTCTTTGATCATGGTAGTTTCTTTTCTTTTTCTTTTCTTTTTCTCCATGTCTTAGGAGACTAAGACTCCCAGGAACACTCTGAGGAAAATGACGTCATCGTTTTGACAGGGATTCTTAACCCCGGCTGCACTACAGGAGCTCCTGCTGTTCGTTACTAGTATTTTTCAAACAAGTTTTCTGGGTTCCAGCAGGAAACACGTCAGGGAAGGGCCGTCTCAACTGTGCGTTTCAAAGGCTTTGCTGGAGATTCTGCGGGGCAGCCAGATCAGATAACCGCTGGCTCAGAATGGCTGCTGGATTCCAAGTTCAAGCGCAGGCGCAACAGGTAGTCATTCTGTTCAATTCTATTCCACCCTATTCTATGCCATTCTGAATGTGACATCTGATTGTCTCAGTTTGCTCATATCCATGCACTGCTTTTAAGTCCAAAAGACTTTAAAAAAAATAATGAGCAAACCAATGGCCATGGAGTAAATGCTGTTTCCAATTTTGTAATCCTAAGTAGCTTCAATATAAATAAGAGAATAAAACTATTGTTTTTCTTGATCTTTTGGGCTCCCGTGTCAATGATTTTTGCCCTTCTCCAACAAGAATGAAATAAGTTTTGAATTCCTATGTCTGTGAGATCCTTACAACTCTTTGACTTCTATTGTCCTGAGGATAATGCTCAGAAAAATAGCATCAGACCATTGATAAAAATGGTTATGAGTCTTTTGGAAATCGCACTCCATGTCTTTTCCAATCGTATGCAATTCCAGAAGATTCTCTAAGCGAGCCCAAGACATCAAAACCTGGTTTGAGAGCGTAAATGAAATGATGTCACCGTGGTTCGCATCGATGCCCTGCGAGTTCTGACATTTGGCATGCAGCAGCTGCCGTTGCTTTTCTGTTGGGGCGGAGTTTTCTCAAATAGTAACTTCAAAGTATTTCTCTGTCTACACGGCAGATGCAATGGATTTTTATAGGCATCCTAACATTTGGTGTGGGCACGCTCCCTTCCCTTTTTAGTAATCTCTTCGGTGTCTTATGTTATTAAATACTGTGCACATTTTTAAATTTAGTGGAGAGGGGGAGAGAGAGGGAGAGGGAGAGAGAGAGGAAGGAAGGAAGAAAGGAAGGAAGGAAGGAAGGAAGGAAGGAAGGAAGGAAGGAAGGAAGGAAGGAAGGGGGGAGGGAGGGAGGGAGGGAGGGAAGGAGGGAGGGAGAGAGAGGAAGGAAGGAAGGGAGGAAGGAAGGAAGGGAGGAAGGAAGGGAGGGAGGAAGGAAGGGAGGAAGGAAGGAAAGAAGGAAGACGTGACAGCTACCCTATATGAGAAACGTATGCATGGGCATGAATTTGACTGGCCAGAGTAGGGTGTCCATGCCTATGAATGAAATGGTATCGATAATTCAAGTCTCCTAAGTGAATAGCATTCTGAAGTTCATTTGTAAGTCAGTAGTTTGGAACTCGGAACGTATTTCCTCATAAAATAAATGTTCTACACGGTGGGTAGAGTCCTGGGCCAGGCCTCAGGGGCCAGCCTCTTCTGCACCTGAAGTAAAGTGATAGGAACTCCAGAGAACAATGTTTCCATGGGAACAGATTTTCCGAGTTCTACTGTTTAATGTTAAAGAACCACCGACTTTAAAAATGCTAACTCCTCTTCTAAATCACTACCCACAACCCTTTCCTTTAATAAATTACCAAGAAGAGGAGCTATTCATACCACAAATTAGTTCTTGAATATATTAGGTTAAAATAATATTTTTCAACGCTTGTTTCAGGCACTTGGAAACTTTAGGAAAAGAATACCTATAATAAGGGAAAGAGTTTCTTTAAACCTTTCTTAAGCGACTTCAAACTTGGTTTCTTGTCATGCCCTGTCCTGGCTCTCTCTGCGTGTCACCGCCCGGCCAGCGAGCTGCACAGAGGCCACTGTCCCTCTCGTTTGCTTTTACGTCGAAATGGCTTATTTGTTTTTCCTACCGTAGCTTTACCTTTCCCCTGAGTTTTTAAAATGTGCCTTATAATTTAATAGGAATCTGGAGGAACGAAGTAATGAAATATACTCTGGTTCATACTGACCACAGGAATCAGATGCTAGGAGCTGTATAAATATATCACAGAATCACGGGTCTGGAAAGGACCTGAAGAGATTGTCTAGTCGATTCGCTGGCTGCCAGACAAGCCAATCATTCCAAACAGATGAGAGCTCACTTCTATTTTGGAGGACAAAGATGACTTTGTCTTTAACCCTTCTCTAGAGGCAGCGATTTACACACCTTTATTCAATTACCGTTAGATTTTCTGCTAAATCTTTCTCTTGACAGCTGCAACCGTATTTTACTTTCTCAGGACGGTTCCTCATAGGCAACAGAGTCGGGCTGTTTATTTGGGTAAAATCGCACAGTGTATGTAAATGTTATATTTGGTGCTCTCTCTTCTCTGGCATTCCCGAACATCGCAATGTCTGACACTCCGGTTACCTTGCCGTATTATTTGCATCTGATCAGCAGAGGGAACTGAAATCGAGCTGCTGTGTTTTATGAGGTTTCTGGGAAGTGGGCATAGTTTCCATGCGCGGCAATATTTAGGTGTAATCCGATAAGCAGACTCAAGGTCTCCAAGGAAAACCAAATTTAATAATTGGAGTGGAATTGCAACTACATGGCCTAATTCATGTACAGTCACGTTCTTTCAGGTAGCGAGAAGGACATGAACGGTGTCCTCATATTAGCTCTTCAATCAGGAGAGGAAATCTGAGGACAGAACCCTGTTAAACTCATTAATAAATGTGATATCCTTAAATGTCAACAATTATAATTTTTCTGTTGACAGCCTACTACAGAAGCTTCAAGGGATAACCTCAAAATATCCATTGTTGATTGACTCTTTGGACTTGGTACTCAGACACTCTTTAATGGAAGTTTTCAAAGGAGTGGACATATTGTTCTCTATATTGTGGGAGACATTAAATATACAGTGGTACCTTGAGATACGAGTTTAATTCATTCCATAACCTTGAGGCATGGGAAACTATGAGATGCTCAAGTCGTGGTAAACTGGTGGGTCGTGTGCAGCCGGCCGATCCACGCGATGACTCGTATCTCAAATGTTGCTCGTATTTCAAAGCAAAAATCACTCGCTCGATGGCTCGTATCTCAAAAATCTCGTATGTTAGGGCACTCATATCTCGAGGTACCACTGTATTGGCTTATAGCAAGTACTATTGGTTATGTTACTATCTTAAAAACCGTCTCACTATCCCCATGAATAAAGAGAAATAAAGACCACTGTAAACTCCCTTTCTTTGTGGGGCTTTGCCAGAAAGAAGTGGACCTGGGTGGAAATTTCCATAAGTGTCGTCTCAACCTGATAGTAAACCACGTGCCTTATCTATTCTCCAAACTTCCATACTCATTGGGGGGGGGGGCGGTGATGGTTCACGTTATGTGTCAACTTGACTGGCCAACGGGCGCCCAGATTGCACACTATTTCTGGGTGTGTCTTTGAGGATGCTTCTGAATGAGATGAGCGTTTGAATCCACGGACTCAGTAAAGGAGACTGTTCTCCCAATGTGGGTGTGCATTGCCCAGTCTCTTAAAGGCCTGAATACAACAGAGTGTGGAGAAAGGAGGAAGTTGCACCTTTTCTCTGCCTCAATGTTTAAGCTGGACCATTTCATTTTAGAACTTCCACTGGCACTTCCAGCTGGCTCCCTGCTTTTCAGGCTTCGAGCTCCGTTACACCAATGGCTTTGCTGTGTCTCCGGCTTACAGATGGCAGATCACGGGACTTCTCTGTCTCCATTATTGTGTGAGCCAATTCCTCAGAATAAATCTCCTTTTATAGCTATTTATTGATAACTGATAGAGATCTCCACCCTACTGGTTCTGTTCTCTAAAAAACCCTGCCTTATACTGGTAGCTATTCATCCATCCTAAATAGTAAAGGCACAGAAGCAACTTTGCGAGATAGGTTAACAAACTTGACCCTGTACAATGACCTTGAAGCACTAGGTCTCGCTGTGCTATATCAGCAAACTGGCCCCATGGACACTATTGACTCTACTTTTGTAAAAGCTTATAAAGTAGAATCTGTTTGCATAGCTTCCGGGCAGAGTATAAACCAGACTCGACCACCAGTATGTCCACTTGTATGGCTCAGGATTCTTTCCTCAGCTTCAGAACAATGAATGTTTAATCCACCTATATGCGAAAGATCCGCATGAACTTAATGAGAGAACGGAAGCGATGAATTCGTGTTTACCTTCACAGTGTAACTCGGAGGAAGGCTGGCCTCATGATCGTGCTATCTACACTGATACCAAACACCTGTCAAATTTCAAGTGCTGGCGAGGATGCAGAGAAAAAGGAACCCTCGCTCACTGCTGGTGGGAATGGAGACAGAATTATTCCTGGAAAATGGGGTCATCTTTTGTCACCACTGAAAATGCCCAATGCTGCTTTGGAAGGTCAAGATCCTAACAGGAAGTTTATGCCCCCATCGACCCGTCAGGTTCCTAGGATACTTGTGGGCAAAGACGGAAGAAGAAATATTAAAATAAATCTTTCTTATTTTTGCCATCGGATGTTAGCATTATATATATATAGCTCAGTGGTGTAACTATCTGAGATTTATGCATTGCTACTCTGAGCTAAATAAACAATGATGAGTGCACACTGTCCTTTGGTCTAACAAAAGTATTCTTTCTCGGAAACTTCGCGGCTTAACGACTACCACCAGGACACTTAACTTAAACTTCCTTTCCTGCTCTGACAAATATACAGGACGAAATTGCAAATGTGGTCTCCATCCGTCAGGGTTTGACGGATGTCCTGTAAGGCACCCCCTAATTACACAAATGAATCGAAGCAAAGTACAGTTTCACGGCGGCCAAAGACAACTTACTTGTTCATTTTTAGTAAGCCTGGTTTTGTTGTGGATGTCTGACGTGACCAAATTAAATCCGTGCTTCTCCGACAAGATTCTCAGAAGCAAGACCACAGTGCGACTCCCACACTTGCCAACTCTGTTGTACACCACCTGGCTGGGGAAGGGCAGCACCTGGGAAGGAACAAGAGAGCACGTGAGAGACTCTGGGGTTAAGATACTCAGGATTCTTTCCTCAGCTTCAGAACAATGAATGTTTAATCCACCTACAGGCGAAGGATCCGCATGAACTTCATGAGAGAACGGCAGCGATGAATTTGTGTTTACCTTCACAGTGTAACTCGGTGAAAGGCTGGCCTCATGATCTTGCTATCTACGCTGATACTGAAAACCTGTCAAGTGCTGGCGAGGATGTGGAGAAAAAGGAACCCTCATGCACTGCTGGTGGGAATGCAGACTGGGGCAGCCACTGTGGAGAACAGTATGGAGTTTCCTCAAAAAACTAAAAATGGGACTCCCATTTGACCCAGTGATCCCACTTCTAGGAATATGGCCCAAGAAACCAGAAACACCCCATGTTCATAGCAGCACAATTCACCATAGCTAAGATTTGGAAACAGCCTAGGTGCCCATCAGCAGATGAGTGGATTAAAAAACTGTGGTACATCCACACTGTATGGAATACTACGCTGCTATAAAAAAGAAGGAATTCTTACCATTTGCAACATGGATGGAACTGGAGAGCATTATGCTAATCGAAAGAGGCCAGTCAGAGAAAAGATAAATACCACATGATCTCCCTAATTTATGAAAAATAATGAACAATATAAACTGATGAACAAAAACAGATGCAGAGACAGAGAAGCATCTTTCAAACCTTCAAACCTCAGAGGGAAGGTAGGGAGGGGTGGGGGTAAGGAGGAGAGATCAACCAAAGGACTTGTATGCATGCATATAAGCTTAACCAGTGAACACAGACAATAGGGGGGTTAGGGCATGAGTGGGGGGAATGGGAGGATAAGGACACATATGTAATATCTTAATCAATATTGACCACAATTGGTCAAATTTCATGCTACCTATAAGACTGATCATGGAACTTGTTTTTCTTAGAAACAAAATATATAAATATGTGCTTCAATGATCATATTCTTTTGCAAGTTGTATTATGCTTTATTAGAACTTAATGGTTAGAGTGCTGAAGGAAAAACACAACAATTTTAAATTATGTAGACATAATTTACATATAATAAAATTCACTCTTTAAAGTGGACAATTTAGTATATTCATCAAATTGTGAACTATCACCACTATTTAACTCCAGAATTGTTGCTCACCCCAAAAGAAATCCTATACCCATTAGCAATCACTTTTCGTTCCCTTTACTACTTTGACCCCTTGAGACCATTAATCTACTTTCTGTCTCTACAATTTTGCCTCTATTATTTTGGACATCCTATTTAAAAGAAATATGTGACATTTTGTGTCTGGCTTCTTTCATTGGGCATAATGTTTTCAAGGTTCATCAGTGTTGTAGTATAAATCAGTAGGTACTTCATCCCTTCATATGGCTGAATAATTTTTACATTGTATTTTGTTCATATATTCACCAGTCAGTGGCCATTGGAATGGTTTCCACTTTTTGGCTACTAGGAATAATGACGCTATAAACATCTGTGTGTAAGGTTTTATGTGGACATATGTTTTTGATTCACCTTGAACATATCCTAGGAGTGAAATTGCTGTAAACATACGGCCACTCTGTTTAATTTTCTGAAGAACTGCCAAACTCTTTTTAATACAGCTGCACCATTTTATATTTCCACTGGCACCACATGAGACTTCCAATTTCTCCACATCATTGCCACCACTTGGAATCGCCTGGTTGGTTTTTTAATTATTGCCATCCTAATGGATGTTAACTGCTATCTCACTGTGATTCTGATTTGCATTTTTCCGATGACCAATAATGGTTGGTGTGTATAATTTTTATACACTTGTTGGCCATTTGTATATTTACTTTAGAAGAATGTCTACTCAAATTGTGTTCCCATTTTAAAATTGGGATATTTATTCTTTTATTGTTGAGTTTTAAGAGTCCTATATTTAGTCTGAATTTGCAAATATATGATCTGCAAATATATTCTCTCATTTGATGGGTTGTCTTTTCATTTTCTTGATATGGCCTTTGAAGCACAAACATTTTTAATTTTGATGGAGTCGAATTTGGAGTGGTTGGTTGCTTGTGCTTTTAATGTCCTATCTTAAGAAACAATTGCCTAATTCAAGGTCACAAAGATATACACTTACATTTTCTCCTAAGAGTTTTATAGTTTTAGTGCTAACATTTAGGTCTTTGCTTCATTCTGAGTTAATTTTATGTATGGTAGGAGCTAGTAATCTAACTTCATTTTTTGCATATGAATATCCATTTGTCCCAGCACCATTTATTGAAGACTATTCTTTCTCCATTTAACTGTGAAATGGAAATCCGCTAACCAAAAATATATGGCATTATTTCTGGACTCCCAATTCTGTTCCATTGATTCTTACGCCAGTATCACAGTCTTGATTATTATTGCTTTGCTACATGTTTGGAAATTAGGAAGAATGAATCCCTCCAACTTTGTTCTTTTTTTTTTCAAAGTTGTTTGGGCTATTCTGGACCTTTTGCATTTCCATATGAATTCTAGGAAAAGATGGTCAATTTCTGCAAAAAAAAAGGCAGTTGAGATTTTAATAGGGACAGTGTTAAACTGTGGACCCATCTGGAGACTATTGCCGTGTTAATAATATTAATCCATGACAGAGTATGTTTTTCCACTTATTTAGCTCTCCTTTAATTTGTTCCAATGATGCTTTGCAGTTTTCAGTGTACAAGCCCCTTTTATTATTTTTGATGCTATTATAAATGGAATTGCCTTCTTAATTTCATTTGGGGTGGAGTTGTCATTAATAGAAATACAATTGATTTTTCTATATTGATCTGGCATCCTGAAATCTTGCTGGACTCATTTGTTAGCTCTAATAGTTTTTTGAGGGTTATGGACTTTTTAGGGTTTTCTAATACATGATCATGTCATCTGTAAACAGAGAAAGCTTTACTTCTTCCTTTTCAATATGGATGCCTTTTACTTCCTTTTTCTTTCTATTGTTCAGTTATAATAAACTTGATAGACTTAAAAGCCATTATGAAAAGCATTTGATTAAAATTTACTTGTTGTACCAGTTAATAATGCGGATTTTTTCCCAATAGATGGAGTTGATATGCATGCTATTTTGTTGTATTGACAGCAAGCTTCAAAACTTCATGTGTTACTTTTGCTGAAGGTGTTACCATCAGAGATATCTTTAAAAAATATATTTTATTGATTTTTTTACAGAGAGGAAGGGAGAGGGATAGAGAGCCAGAAACATCAATGAGAGAGAAATATTAATCAGCTGCCTCCTGCACACCCTCTACTGGGGGATATGCCCACAACCAAGGCACATGCCCTAGACCGGAATCGAACCTGGGACCCCCTGAGTCCACAGGCTGACGCTCTATTCACTGAGCCAAACTGATCAGGGCCATCATAGATATTTTTAGGCTTAAAAATGTCGAATTACATGTCAAAAAAGAGCATTTGCAGGAAGTTTTAATTCATTATTTTATGTTGAAGAAAAAGTTATCATATACTTCAAAAAGTGTATGGTGAACATGCTCCATCTACAGATACTTGTGAACGCTGGTTTAAACGCTTTAAAGGTGATGATTTTGATGTGAAAGATACAGAATGTCCAGGTCAACTGAAAAGGTATGAAGACTAACAATTACAATCATTATTGGATGAAGATGCATGTCAAACTCAAAAACAACTTGCAGAAAGATTAAACATTGCTCAGCAAACAATTTCCAATCGTTTACAAGCAATGGGAAGATTTTAAAGGAAGGAAAATGGGTGCCACATCAACTGAACCAAAGACAAATGGAAAACCTAAAGACAATTTTGTATGGCCTGGAAATGATGTTATAAATATTCAAATGACCCTTGGCAGAAAAAAGGCTCCCCACCCCTGATATAGAACCTCAATATACATTGATTGGTTCTCAGCAGCTTGAGTTTTTTTTGTTATAAATTGATTTCAGAGAGGAAGGGAGAGGGAGAGAGAATCATTGATCAGCTCAAGCCCCACAGTGGGGATTGAGCCACAACACAGGCATGTGCTCTGAACAGGAATCAAACTGTGACCTCCTGGTTCAAAGGTCAACACTCAACCACTGAGTCACACCAGCTGGGCCAACTTGAGGGATTTAAATAGAATGTTTGACACTAATTAACACAATGATTCTGCGAAAATGTGAGACCAGGAGAATCTTCCAATACAGCTGACCTTTCTGATCAAATGCTAATACAAGTCATCAAGGTAAAAAGATAATCATTATAATAGGTCATTTTACTTATCAGTAAATATCCAAGAAATCTGTTCCTTGTCGCTGATTACAGAAACTCAGATAGTCAGATAAATCATTTACTTCTTGGTTATGAGGTTGTGATCCAGGGAAGTAGAACTGGGCTTCATGATTGATGCATTGATATTAATAGTGTTTGTAAGTTGGATTTCCATAGTAACCAGGCTGGGGTACGGACTATGGTTGTGATTGAGCTGCCAACATAAACACAAATTTTTAATTTTCTTGGGAGAAATAAGCTGCTCAAGAATTTGGGTGAGCGCATTTTTTCCTTGTCTTCTAGCACAGAAAGAACAGCAAGGGGGAATTTGTTACAAATGAACTGATGGCCCAGAAGATGTGAGTCACCACACACTAAGTGCTTTATTCTGAGAGCATAGCTATATCTTAGAAGATTTAAATAAAGAATTGAGGCACTTACTTAGAAACCATAAGTGAAAACATTTAATATCTCTTGAATTTCTTGGGTAATCCATATAGTAGCAAGTTTACTCTCTATACCCCTTTGCTAAGAGCTAAAGATGTTATTTAACTTTAGGTTATTGGTTAGTTAGATTCTAAAATATGTTCATTTCAGTTATTTCATTAGTCTTATGGGAAGCTCCCATGTAATAGTTGTACACATTTGTCACTTAAGAAGAACACATAAAAAGAAAAATCATTGCATTCTTTCTGCAGCTCTATCTACATGTAAAAAGAAGAGAGAACTTAACATCCCCACTGTGGCTCCATTTTTACTATTTCTTTAAACACTAACGTACAACTACAGAGCATGAACACAGGGCTTTAGGAATCAGCCTTGTGCCTTTTGAATACACGGTGTACACTCTCACCAACAAAAACCTCTCTCAAATTTAGGGTATTTTTTAAAAAATATATTTTATTGATTTTTTACAGTGAGGAAGGGAGAAGGATAGAGAGTTAGAAACATCAATCAGCTGCCTCCTGCACACCCCCATTGGGGACATGCCTGCAACCAAGGTATATGCCCTTGACCCGAATCGAACCTGGGACCTTTCAGTCCTCAGGCCAATGCTCTATCCACTGAGCCAAACCAGTTTCAGCAGGGTGAGGCTTCGAAGTTATTAAAAAAAAATCCTGTGGAATGTCCTAGAAATTGACAAATTTAGGCAGGCCAACTCACTGTGTTGATATTGGATAACGTATTAAAATTAACAACAGTACAAGTTGATTCATCCCTGACTGTGGCAGCACTATAGATTTGCTCCTGAAGGTCTGCTTTAAAAGTCACTGACATCTTTTATTGGAAGTGTACTTTCTGGAATGATGGTGGGAAAAGGGCTTGATTTTTATGGAGGGGTGAGCCTGACCTTGTCCCAGGTTCTGTCCCATGTAAACCCTTTGAATTCTGAATCAAACAGCACTACTGCCTTCACTCCAGCGCCTTTCTCTAGGCGCTCAAATGACCAAATAATTTAAGCACCATTAATAGCACCTACATGACTCCCCTGTGTGGCCAACTCTTCCCATAGATCATGCATTCATAGAACAACAGTTTAAGATCTAGAAGATCTTTAAGATTATTTAGAATAATCCATCACCCACCCACCATCACCACCCCCACACCACCACCCTGTATCAGCCACCCCCAGCCCAACCTGTGTTTGACTTGGCGAGAGCTTTTCTTTGTATTATCTCTTCGCCTTCTCTAGTACTCTGGGAGGTATATGTTAGGACTATTTTTAGATGTGTAAACTCCAGTGGCAACTTCAAGGTGACAAAGCTCAAAAGTGGAATGTAACAACTAAAGCCCAGGTCCCAGTTCTCCTGAACCCTAAGATGACACTTTATATCATCTATAATAATTAAAGGGTAATATGCTAATTAGACTGGATGTCTTCCGGCCGTCCTTCCTGATGAAGCCAGCTCGAGTCCTGGGTGCCTGTGAGCAGCAGAAGGAGGGAAGCCCGGGTCCCAGGTGCCAGAAGAAAGCTGGTGCAAGCAGCCGTGGGAAGGAAGGCCTACTCTTGCATGAATTTTCGTGCACTGGGCCTCTAGTGTACTATGACATCAAAGGGTGGAAAAGATGTTTAGTTTTTCTTCTGTGCTAGAGATACTATTTCCTTTTGTTACATCTCGAATGCATCCAATCTCATTACATGTTATGTTTCAATAGGCACCTACCACGACCAGTATCACTGGCCCTAACTCATCCACTACCAGAACCCTGGAATGCTCAGTCGGAGCCCACAGGAGTGGATTAGCCAGCCTCTCTTCCTCCTTCCTGAGGATGTACTTTAGAAGCTGGTGAGAGCCCAGAGTGTCAAAGTACCTAATGGGGGAAGAAGAGCAGAAGGATGTAGTGTTCCCTTCACTCCCCGCCCCCCCAAGTCTATCAGAGGCAGCCCCAGCTACCTTGGATTCTGTGGACCACTTCCACGGGGAAAGGAAAAAGTTGGAAACAGTCATAGCAAAATGTGCACGAAATCCTGCATGTACTTGACATGTGGATCAAGACAATACCCTCCAAGGATAATGACTATGAAAAGACTTCTATAGACCTCTTAAGATCAACCTCAAAAACCCCCATTTTCTTCAATAGAAACTTGCAGAAAATGACACCCCACATCAAACATTCCTATCATCATTTGCACACACATTTTGAATACTTACTCTTTTTTTGGGGGGGGTATCCTATAAAGAAGTACACCCCAAAGGCCCTCATCCTCATCCCCTCCCAAATGAATCTTCATTCTTGACAACTCTGGTTATAGGAATGTTATGTCTGTGGTTTTTATTTTATGACCAATTTGTAAGAGTGAAGGGAGCTCCAAACTATTGCACTCCATGAATTACATACTTTCATGTCGCCTGCCTTGTATGTTCTGCACATGCCATGTATCCCCAGGGCCTGGCAGGCTTGTGGGGAGCATGCCAATTAAACAGAAGTCTTTCCAAATCCCCAGCACAGCAGTAACCACCACCAGATGACACCCACAGCTTCAATAGCTCGCCCCAGCTTTGAAACGGGAATGGGAGAAAGACTTTTCTAGGTAAAAAAGCAAAGCTGGTCCGGACTAAAACTTTCATAGTCTGTGATTCAAAGGGCTCTCTGGGGACTGGGTCTTACTGGAAGATTGCCCTTAATCCCACTTTGAAGTCTTTGCAAAAGGACACTTAATACACTATGCGACAAACTGAGGCTCCCAAATAGCTCTGTATTTGAATTACCTATGAACTTAAAAAAAAAAAATCAAGACTTCCGGGCCCCATTCTAATTGAAACAGAGAGACTAGGATGTGGTCAGGAGGCTGGCTTTCCATGTCAACCACAGGAAGTGAGGTCAGGAGAGGGCTGCCTGCATGATACCGGAGGGGACTCAGCGAAAGGCATGTCATGTGTTTCTTGGGTCTCCTTAGCATGCCAATGGCTCTCACCCACAGTTAAACATCCATAATTAACCAGACAAATACACCCACTCTACAGTCAATGCCTATTCGAGTAGAATGGCTAGAGAACAGGTGTGCTGATTAACTGCTTAGATTAACTGAAATCTATACCTAACACTGTCCAAGCATTAATCCCTTAGTAGTAATAATAGGCTAAGGATAAAATGTTTTTCTTTGATAAATAAAACTGTACTTCATGACTAGCACGTGTAACTTGGAGGGTGGATGGTGGAGGAAGAATCACTACCTGAGCTTTGAGAGGCGTGAACTCAGGAAGAGTTCTGCCACTCGCTGTCCCTGGAACTCCGAGCAGTTAGACCAGTGGTTCTCAACCTTCCTAAGGCCATAACCCTTTAATACAGTTCCTCCTGTTGTGGTGACCCCCAACCATAAAATTATTTCTGTTGCTACTTCATCACTGTAATTTTGCTACTGTTAATGAATTGTAATGCAATTATCTGTGTTTTCTGATGGTCTTAGGTGACTCTGCTAGTGGTCACAACCCACAGGTTGAGAACCGCTGAGTTCGATCCATTCCGTGAATCCTTATGTCTCAGTTTCCTAGACACTGTGGTGCCTCACACTTTCCTCAGCAGGAAAAGGAGTGGGATGGACTGTGACCCAATAAATGCAGCTCTTTTCTGAGGCCACTAAAGGATTAATTTTAGTCCATGTTGTTATCAAGATATAACCTGGAAATGCCTTAAACATTACAACTGGGTATTAACATTTTCCTTGTCAAACGCATTCATAAGAAATGTAGGAGCCAAAACCGGTTTGGCTCAGTGGATAGAGTGTGGGCCTGCGGACTGAAGGGTCCTGGGTTCGATTCCTGTAAGGGCATGTACATTGGTTTCGGGCACATCCCCAGTAGGGGGCGTGAGGGAGGCAGCTGATCGATGTCTCTCTCTCATCGATGTTTCTGACTTACTATCCCTCTCTCTTCCTTTCTATGAAAAATCAATAAAATATATTTTTTATAAAAAAGAAAAGTAGGAAAAAAACGAGGTGTTTTTTTTTTATGTGGGTGACACAGATTCCAGCTCCATGGCGTTCATGCTTCTGGTTTGGGCGTGCGGTGTAATAAATCTACCTTTATGCTTGTCTTACTTTCCAGTTTTAATCGCTTCAAACTCGCTTTTGTTTCGTTTTGATAAGACCATCACCAGCTATCAGAGGCTGCACAGGGCTCCACCTTCCAGGGAGACCTTCCAGAATGTAGAAGTGATTCTTACTGGCTTTTTTGCCCAGCGAGTCACTCTAGGTCTTCGGACAGATGCATCTGTTTTCTAATCACCGTCAGCTCTCTAGACCTCTGGGCTCATTTCCACCATTCAAGAGGAGGAGAAATATAGGACCCTTTAAGGAACTCTGGTTTCAAGTGAAATAAGTCAATGAAAGAAAAACACCACATGATCTCACTCATTTGTGGATAATAAAGAACATTATAAACTGATGAACAAAAAGATAGATACAGAGGCAGTAAAGCATCAAACAGGCTGTCAAATTACAGCAGGAAGGTTAGGGAGCGGTGGGGTAGATAAGAGATCAACCAAAGGACTTGTATGCATGCATATACACATAACCAATGGACGCAAGACACGGGGAGGTGAGGGTATGCCGGGGAGGGGGGAGGCGGGGGCAAAGGGAAGATATGAACACATGTAACACATTAATAAAAAGATAAAAATAAAAAAATAAAGAACTCTAGTTTCCCTCATTGTCATTCTGCAAACGGCAACCCTAATTATTAATAACCCATTTCTCCCAGAAGCCTTGCCAAATCTGAGCCACATGCTTTCTCCTTTTTTCCTGCTTCTATTTGCAACAGGTGCATACCAAATCCTGTCTCCAAAAGACAAACATAGCTATAAACTCATCTGTTTTATTCCTGCAATAGACCGGGTCTACCTTGCATGTACATGGTGGATATTAATAAATATCTATCTGCCTATCAAATAGATAGACTATTGGGATGAAAATACTATTAAATATTGTTTTTTAATCAATGCTGTCATATTTATCGTTTAGTTTTGTTGTCATGTGAATTACTTATCTTTTGGTTGTCTCCTGGAATGATAAGGAAAGTCCATCCATTTTTGTACACTCATATTTTGAACACTCTTATTTGTTATGCCACATAAGAAAAAGCATGGGGAAGAGGAGAAAGATCCCTGGACTGAGACATTCAGCCTATCCCCTTAGCCCAACTTGTTGAGTGAACTGAATAAGTAATCCTGAATAACTTCTCTTGGCCAAATTTTCAAGTATAAATTGGGGGTACTGCCTCAACCCATTTCAAGGTTCTTCCTGTTCACACTGCATGACGTTCAGACAGGGTTACACATGTTCAGGGGGTGGGGTATCTGAATGGCACTCTGCACTTCCAAGTATTCATTTCATTCTGTTCTAGCGAATGTCCTTCTCTCCACCGTGTACAGCATCGTCACGCTGCTCCCAGGAATGTAATACCTGACATGCCGAAACAGAAACCTCATACAAAAAAGCAATTTTCACAAGGAGACAGAAATAATTTTTTTTGGATGCGCTGATTAAACTATCAGAGTTGAGCTTTAGGGTATTCTTCAGAAAAATGTGACTTCCAGCTGGATTAAAAACTCAAATTTCAGATGACCTTGGTAAAATGCCATCAATTCCAGGGACGGGAAGATGACTATTTCAAACTTCAGACTGACAAATGTGAAGAAAATATGCATAGTGAGGTAAGGCAGATTCGCTTTCAATTCTGCAACATTATTTATGCTTCCTTCTCTGGTCAGTACACAAATCACAGGCAAAAACGACATAATCTGGGTGTCTTATTTCTAGTACATTCCAGTTTCCAAAGTTCAAACCTAGGGTTGATCCACAGAAATCTGAGACCATGGGATACTCATATGTTTGACAGAAAAGAGAAATGAGGTGCACATGCCCAGGTATGAAATATGAGCAGAATGGAGAGGATGCGAAAGAGACTAGATCACACTGAAAAAATATTTCCACGTGTTCGCACAGGCCTCGGCCTTGCTTCTATACATGTATGATAACTCCCACTGCATGTGCAGAGACCTCTGCCCACTCTTCTAAGAGCTTTTTAAATCTTCTTTATGGCCTTTATAATCAACATGAAATGAAGAAATCCAATGTGAGTTTGGAATGCCTAGTTAACCCTCCTCCTTGTGTGTTTATGCCTCGTATGCTTTGTTGAAGTTCAAAGGCACTGTAAGTAATGTTGTAGTAATACTGGACCCATTCCAGACATTTCTGGGACTTTCTGATATGCTACGAATTCAGTGATCCACAGTCCTTTTTAAACACAGCTCTGAAAATGAGAGTCATAGATTTCCCAGTGAAAACAGAGAACTCGTGATCCTCAAATTAGTGCTAGAACTGTAGCTGTTCCATTTTTAGTTTTAAACAATTTGATGGCATTTTTGCATTAGTTTTGAACCAGAATATGGAATTATGCTGATACCTTTAGGTCAATAATCTTTCCACCAGACCCCCACACTTAAACTTTTCATTCATTCTCTTAATCACACACCTTTCCAAATAAAACATGCATAGACACTTTTTAGAGACTTTCAAGATTTAAGAGTCTGCTTAAGCTAAGCTTTTTTTTCTTCATATTTGTCTGATTCTTTTTGTAGCTAGGAATTTTTACCATGAGCCCAATCTAAAAATTCATTTGTTGCCAAAACCGGTGTGGCTCAATGGATAGAGCGTTGGCCTGCGGACTGAGGGGTCCCAGGTTCGATTCCGGTCAAGGGCATGTACCTTGGTTGTGGGCGCATCCCCAGTGAGGGGGCGTGCAGGAGGTAGCTGATCGATGTCTCTCTCTCATCAATGTTTCTAACTCTCTATCCCTCTTCCTCTCTGTAAAAAAAACAATAAAATATATTTAAAAAAATAAAAATTCATTTGTTATAATGCAATAAAAGAGAAATGTTGATTATTGATTGTAAGTTTCATCATTTAGAGCAGGTGTTGCTGGCATGGACCAACCATGCAGTTTAGAATGGCCTCCTTTGGGTGTGGGGGGTGAGGGAAGAGTCAATTATCCTCACTGAACACTTCTCCAGAGAGTATCCCTCCCACTGAAAATAGTACAAATGCAGAGGGAACAGCTACGCTTGGCTGCCTCTACTCCTCTCTCTCATCAAAGCACCGCGTAAAGGTTTTAAGACCAAAGGCTTAGATCCGCTATTCACTGCGAACCACACAATCATTTTTCATTTAAAATGCCCGAATAGAAGTTTAATCTGAGTGTGAATTCGTAGCAAGAAACTTATTCCTGCATTCGAATGACCATGGCTTCAATGTCTTGGCTAAGTTTCAGCTTTTATAACGTAAGCCATACTTTAACATAGTCTAGTGGATCAGCACAGTCAAGAACCGGGCCAACCCACCTCCCACATGCATGCAGAGTGTAACCTCCTCCCACAGGGACCATGGGCCTGCCAGTGAGGCATCAGTAAACACATGCAAGCAGAGGCTTGAAAAGAGCGTGCCCATTGGGTGGGACCTCGGCGGACCTCTGGGAGGACAGGAGGCTCCATGAAACATTGAAAATTCTGTGATGGAATTCAACAGATATCTCTGAGTGCCAGTCATTTGATGATCAACAATAAACTACCGTATTTTCCGGCGTATAAGATGACTCCCAACTTGTTCAATTAAAATAAAGAGTTTGGGATATACCTGCCCTATAAGATGACACCTGGCGTATAAGATGACCCCCCGACTTTTGAGAAGATCTTCCTGGGTTAAAAAGTCGTCTTATACTCCGGAAAATACAGTAATTGATTTTTGTGATGATGTGATTGTCTCTGACACTAGACTCAAAATTCCATGATTATAGGAGCACATCTGCTTCCCTTTACTGTATCTTCAGCACCAGCTCATAGTAGATACTGGCACATAGTAGAGACTCAATAAATAGTGGCCAAATGAGTGAATACGACAAAGGATACGACATGTCCCCTGTAGGGACTCACCAGTTAACAAGGGAATCAAGGACTGTGCTCTGATCCTCTGTGGCCAGTGCCCCAGGAGAAATGTGAGCACGGTGGTTCCAGAACAGGGAGAATGGTCTGAGGGACTCAGGGAAGTTTCACACAGAGAGCGTGGCTCAGTATCTCTTGAAATTATATAGCCTCAATTTAGGCATTCTTCCTTTGCCATAGTACACCTATCTAGTTCTTGTTGCTTTGAGTCAATAAGGAACTTTCTAGTCCTCTCTGCCTTATTTGGCTCTGGAGAGTTGGCCTCTTGGCATGTTTTATATTCATGAATATGTGTGTGTTGCATGTGTAATATGCAAGGAAAACACACCATGCAAAAGTCATTAACTTTCTGGCCTAGTGTTGTCCCGCATGCGGACTGGACTTAGAAAGACAGGGCAGGGAAACGGAGGAGCTGCGGCATCTAAGAACAAGGAGCTTAAACATGACTTTATATCCTATCTCCATGTATCCAAAAGGATGCTTTTGTCTGTGGGTATCAAAAAAGCCAACCCCACTCACACAATAAGAAAGATATATGCTCAGTCAAAACAGAAGTCCTTAGGTATGGAGATTTAGGATTCATTCCGCATTTTTTTAAAAATATATTTTATTGATTTTTTTACAGAGAGGAAGAGATAGGAATAGAGAATTAGAAACATCAATAAGAGAGAAACGACGATCAGCTGCCTCCTGCACGTGCCCTACTGGGGATGTGCCCAAAACCAAGATACATGTCCTTGACCGGAATCGAACCTGGGACCTTTCAGTCCGCAAGATATCTTCACGTGTGTGCATGTATACATACACACACACATATATTAACATGCCCCCCACACACTAACACACACAATTTCGTGTTTGTTCAAGCAATCACACGTGGGCTTTTATTTTATCACTTCCACCTGGGAGACCTCACTAGAAGTCTGATAAAGTGGTGAACAGCCTGTTTTAAAAAGTCAACTTCTACGAATCCCTCTCTAACTCCTCTAGAACATCCTGATACTCCTCTGAACTGAAATCCACAAAGAGTCTGCATTCCCTCATCCTTTAGTTAAGCACATGAAGATTTCTATAATTCTTTGGTTGGTCTTGTAAGCAATAATGCCAACCTAGTCCACTCACTAACCATAGGAAGGCTGAGACCTCACTTTGTTCTCGTTCTCTCTCTCTCTCTCTCTCTCTCTTTCTCTCTCTCTCTCTCTCTCTCTCTTTCTCTTCCCCCCCCCCTGCTAATCCCCACCTCGCTACAAGACCTAGTCCAGTACAACATAAGAGGAATAGATGAATGCAATAATAATTTAACGATCAATTATTATTGTCTTGCACCATTACTATCTTCAGTGAATACTTTTTTAGAAGGTAAATATATTCTGCTTTTATATTGATGGTCGTTTTTCTTTTAGACGCTATAGTCTCACCTTTAATATGGAAAAACCAGTTTTTTTCAAACCTATCACCAATTTCATAAAATATTTTGAAATGATGACCATCTGTGGGAAGAGTCTGCTTGTTGCCTACCAAATATACATTCTTTCTTCATCCTGCTGAATCATGCTTTCATTTTAGATAATAATATACCCAGCTAAAAATATTCACCTGTTTGGATGCATGTGAAGCTGGGAGCTGATCCAGTGATCAAATTCTGGCCATTCATTCAACAACTGAGTGAGATCCATGTGGATGTGGCGGAATCAGCCTTTTGCGAACCTTTGAATAATGGACTGACTCATCTGGCATCCTCTCTCACCCTTTCTCCGGATGTTCCATCCCTACCTTTATGCAACACAGATGGCGAGAAGCGCATCAGCCATATTGTGACCACGAGGAAACGAGCGTGATCCTCGTCCTACAAGCTAATGAGGGTGGCACAGCAGAAAGCAGAGAGCGCTCCCGTGGCATCGCCGGGCCATTACATCAGCTCGGACGGCTTGCTGCCTGCCACAAGCCTCTTCACCTGTCCGGGCCCCCGCAATTACGGTTCCTGTTGCTTCCTGCCAAACACATTTCTCCCTGATCCAGGCCTTTCCCATTTCCATTTTCCCTCCACTTCATAGGATGCTTTCTTTTCTGGGGGGTTTACAAAATACATCTGGCTGGAAGTCAGAGGGAGCTGGCTACGGAGACACGACTATTATAAACATCCATCTGCACCAGCAGCCACGTAACCTCCTACAGCGACTTTCATCTGCTCTGTTACGGTAAATCTCCCTCCTGAAGATGGGGAAGGTTTATTTAAAAAACAACAACAACTCACACAGCACAGTCATTTGCTCCCACATACATCTAAAGCAGTGGTTCTCAACCTTTCTAATGCCGCGACCCTTTAATACAGTTGCTCACATTGTGGTGACCCCCAACCATACAATTATTTCCGTTGCTACTTCATCGCTGTAATTTTGCTACTGTGATGAACTGTAATGTAAATATCTGATATACAGCATGTATTTTCATTGTTATAAATTGAACATAATTAAAGCATAGCGATTAATCACAAAAACAATATGTAATATATATTGTGAAATATTTATTTCTAATTACAAATAAATGAAATTTTGTCTTGAATCGTGGTGTAGCATGGGCAACAGTCTTCATATGACAACAGTAAATTACATTGCTACACTTTGTTACACCGAGGAGCGGTGTGTTGGTTCCTAAGACCATGGGAAATAGGTGTTTTCGAATAGTCTTAGGCAACCCCTGTGAAAGGGTCATTCGACCCCCAAAGGGGTCGCGACCCACCGGTTGAGAACCGCTGATTTAAAGCGTCCTTCAGCCCACATGTTCTTCCCCCAACTTTGCTGTAAGTGCACTGAGACTGCAGGCTGCATACCTTGCACCTGGAAAGCTATGTGTTCTGCACACAACTCTTGCCCCATAATGTAAGTTGTTCTCAAGGCTGTACTTTGTTCTCCAATCCATCACCGGAAGTGAGCTCATCCAGAGAATCACTCACATCCAAGGCTGGAAAGGCAATTTTATTTTTCAGGAATTTTTTAAAAATATATTTTTATTGATTTTTTTACAGAGAGGAAGGGAAAGGGATAGAGAGTTAGAAAAATCGATGAGAGAGAGATATCGATCAGTTGCCTCCTGCACGCCCCCTACTGGGGATGTGCCCACAATCAAGATACATGCCGTTGACTGGAATCGAACCTGGGACCTTGCAGTCCACAGGCCGATGCTCTACCCATTGAGCCAAACCAGTTTCGGCATTTTTCAGGAATTTATGAACAACTCCTTTGAAGCCTCAGAGGAGTAATACTTGATAAGCTTTGATGTCACTTAGAATTGGGACTTGGGCATCTCTCCCTACTCCCTCCGCTGCTCAATGTGTTTGCAAACAACTGACACATGGGAAACCTTTGGAGAAAATCTATAAACTGCATTGATTTCTTTTTTCTTTTGGTAAAAAGTTAACGCATCATTATTAGCTGCAAATCCTGCATTTGGGTTTGTCACTTCTCTTTTAAAATTTTTTCTCATTGAAAAAAAAAAGGGGGGGTGTTGTTTTTTTTCCCCAAGAGTTGTAGACAGCTCAACTCACATCTCTGACGGCACCTCCAACATCTGCTCGCTCAGACATGTGAGGTCCTGCTCGCATCAACTTCTCCCCGTGGCAGACACCTCTGGCCTTGCTTCGGGGGACAAGTCATTAGGGTATAAATCAATCTCTCTCTCTCAGACACACGGAGCTCAGGTTCACAGAAACACATTTAAAAAATCACGTTTAGTGCATAAGAAACCAAAAAAAAAAAAAAATGAAGGCATGTCATTCCACATAGCTTGCATAACTAATTCCATAAAACTATAGTGAAGGCTTGGGGGTAAATGCAGAGCATCTGTGTCTGCATGAGGAATGCGACAAAAGCGTAAGGGAAATGGAAATTTACTATTTTTTTAATGCCCCAAGTAATCGAATCACAGAGTCAGATCCATGCTGCTTCTCTTAAGTCAGTGGTTCTCAACCTTCCTAAGGCCGCGACCCTTGCATACAGTTCCTCATGTGGTGGTGACCCCCAACCATGAAATTTTGCTACTGTTATGCATTGTGATGTAAATATCTGCATTTTCCGATGGTCTTAGGCGACCCCTGTGAAAGGGTCGTTCGACCCCCAAAGGGGTCGCGACCCACAGGTTGAGAACCGCTGTCTTAAGTAGATTTGCAAAAACATTTGTTATGTCAGTTCAGCCTGGGCCAAGAGGGTGCAAATCTTTTATTGTTTTTTTAACATTTTTATAAGTTTTATTGATTTTAGAGAGCGGCAGAGACAGAGAAACATCGATTTGTTGTTCTACTTATCTAAACAGTCATTCTTGCATGTGCCCTGACCTGGGACGGAATCCACAACTTTAATGTATCAGGAGATGCTCTAATCAACTGCTTTACCCACAGTCTCACTGAAAGAACCCCTCGGTCACCTCTTCCTGGGAGTGGCCGAGGATTGCAGGATCTGGCCTGTAACTCACAGGCCAAGGTCCCCTTCTGGAGGGAGCTGTGAAGCCCTGAGAAATACACCTGTTCCCGGGAAGTCTGCCCCAGCATGCTGGCCCAGGGCAAACTCCGAAGGGCTCTGCACACTAGCACACTGGCCCGTTTCCCTGGTGTTTGGGATAAAACGGGGGCCAACGTTTTTTGCTGAAATGTGATGCCTCGGAGGACAGCCGAGGAGAAGGGCCAGTTTCTTCTCACACCAAGACGCTGACAAAACTGTGCAGCTGGAGAAACTGTTTCGAGTCTCCCTTCACGCACCTTTCCATTCCTGAATTAATAGTTAGTGCCCTCTAGTAAAGCGGTTCTCAACCTGTGGGTCGAGACCCCTTTGGGGCCGAACGACCCTTTCACAGGGGTCGCCTAAGACCATTGGAAAGTGCAGATATTTACATCACGATGCATAACAGTAGCAACATTTCATGGTTGGGGGTCACCACCACATGAGGAACTGTATGCAAGGGTCGCGGCCTTAGGAAGGTTGAGAACCACTGCTCTACACAGTTTAATCCCCTCCCCCTCCACCCCAGACTGCAGACCCCCAGAGGCAGCGGCTCTGTCCCCAGAGATGCTTTTCCCTCAGGGTGGAGGGGTTCCCCATGCCGCCCGCTGACTGCCACCAGCAATTGGCCTGGAACTGATGTTCTGTGAACCTCCCTGGACCAAAACAATTAAGAGACTCATCTTGTGTACATTCCAGAAAACGCCTCTGAGATTTCTGCAAGTGACTGCATCTCATTAAGCCTTGCCTCTAGCTCAGGGGCTGGCAGCGCCTAATGAGGAGCGCCCACAGAGCGGTGTGGGACCCCACAGCCTGTGAGGGATCACCGGGCTGCTATCTGTCCGTCTGACACACCGGACAGGCACCCGGCCACAGAGCAAACAGAGATCTAATCAACGCAGAGGTCTCCAGTCACCTCCGCTTAAAGCAGCGGTTCTCAACCTTCCTGATGCCACGTCCCTTTAATGCCCATAAAATTACAGTGGTCCCTCGAGATACGAGTTTAATTCATTCCATAACCTTGAGGCGTGGGAAACTATGAGACGCTCCAGTCGCATTAAACTGGTGGGTCGTGTGCAGCTGGCCGATCTGCGCGATTACTTGTATCTCAAAGCAAAAATCGCTTGCTCGATGGCTCGTATCTCAAAAATCTCGTATGTTAGGGCACTCGTATCTCGAGGTACCACTGTATTTTCTTTGCTCGATGAAAATAATTTTATGGTTGGGGGTCACCACAACATGAGGAACTGCATTAAAGGGACGCGGCCTTAGGAAGGTTGAGAACCACTGGGCCTTAAAGAGTCTCCCTCTCGCTTTTTACAAAGAGCAGTTAGGAAACCACAGTGGCTGTTTTGAACAATTCAAACCGACAGTGAGCCTCCCCAGGGAAGGGAGAGAGACTGAGGGCGGGGGGCCCAGGACCTCCAGGCTCCCGGGTCCCCATCCTGAGGCTGGCAGAAGTGGAAGCAGCAGCAGTGCGTGAGCACCGGGGCCTGGGGGGGCCGCAGGCAGCAGTGTGCAGAGCAGAGCGGGAGGGGACAGGCGGAGGAAGAGCTGTAAGCTCTCTCTCAACCGGCAGCAGCACGGGGGCAGGAGGATCACGGTACAGACACGTCCTCCAAAGACCCACGCACAGCAGAAACCCTGACCATGCAGCTACAGCTACCACTTGTTTACGCACTCAGTGATGCTCTCCCTTAAAAAGGGGGGGGGGGATAAAGCTTCCTCGGAATATTCCAAAGAGGGTGCACGAGGAGGTGAGGAGGTGAGGGAGCGGGTGAAGAGCCCTGGAAGTTCTTCCCAGGGCGGGTGCGAGGCCACAGTGGCCGTTCCCTGAGCATGACATGCGGCAGGCTGTGTTGTCAACTGCAGACCCAACCTCACACCTCATAGCAGCCCCAGGAGGTGGCGGCCCTGGTCACCCTTGATGTATGGGGGAGGAAACCCTGCACAGGTCAGTAACTGGCCAAAGCCACATGACTAGTAAACGCAGAGTGTTCTTTAAACCTAAGTCTGCCTGACTGCAGGCCTCACCTGCAAGCTAAGCCATTGATATGTCACCGCGTCAGAAATCACCTAGGAAGGGTCTAGAGCAAGGTTCTCAACCTGTGGGTCGCCACCCCTTTGGGGGTCAAACGACCCTTTCACAGGGGTCGCCTAAGACCATCGGAAAATGCAGATATTTACATCACGATGCATCACAGTAGCAAAATTTCATGGTTGGGGGTCCCCACCACATGAGGAACTGTATGCAAGGGTCACGGCCTTAGGAAGGTTGAGAACCACTGCTCTAGAGTCTAGAAAGTGTAGAGGGTTTAACTCACACCAAAGCCACAGAAACTGAAATCTGTCTTCAAAAGAATGGCCACCGATGACTTGCTTCGTCAATGTGAGTAAGACGTTTAGCAGAAAAGCACCAAGAAAAAAGGGGCCCGGGTAACTACCTTCAGAAGACAAAGCATTTTGAAAGATGCGCTTTACATAACCACCGTGGTTCCTGTGGGCCCATGTAATTAGCCCTGTTCTCTCATTGTGTGGACAAACCTTATACACACTCTTCCCTGCTAGACTGTGAGGTCACCATAGTAACAGAGCAGGTATTCATTGTCACCGAGCTGCAACTCCTGCCACCAGGAGTGGTCTTACACACACACACACACATACACACACACACACTCTCTCTCACACACGCATACTCACATTCACACACACACATGCATACTCACACACATACACTCACACACACACACTCACACACATACACTCACACACACACACTCTCACACACACACACACTCTCACACACACTCACTCACACACACACACACTCCCACACACTCTCACACACACACTCACACACATACAACACACATACACACACATACACACACACTCAGACACACACACATACACACACACTCACACACACATACACACACACTCTCACAACACACACACACTCACACACACACTCTCACTCACACACAGACACATACACACATTCACACACACATACTCTCACACACACACTCACTCACTCTCACACACACACTCTCTCACACACACACACACACACACACTCACACATACACACACACTCATACACACTCACACACACTCTCACTCACACACACACACACTCACACACACACACACACACACACACACACACACACTCACACACACTCACACACACTCTCACTCACACACACACACACTCACACACATACACACACACACACACACACACTCACATCACTGTGGGGAGGGGAAGAACCTCTGGAGAGGGGAAGGGGCTCCCCCAGCTCCAAGGTGACTAACATCTCCCCTTGCTGGGCTGTCAGATGCCAGCTGCAATGAGGAGGCAGTGGGGCCCTGGAGGAGGGGGCGATGCTGGGAGAAGACAGACACCGCTGAGTGGCTGGGGAAGGCATTTGCAGGGAAGGAATATCTGCGATTCGGACACTGGGTATTAAGGGGGCTCAGTCTCATTTTTCTGGAAGAGAGAAGAGGGCTTTGCAGAGATCACATGCTAGAGGCAAAGGAATCAAAAGTTAAGTGAACGTAAATGAGTAGCTTACTTTCCTCTACTTATGCTTATTAATTATATTTTTTACACATATGCTAATTTATCCCAGAAAGGAACCAAAGTAGCTCATAAAGGTATCTCCCATGGAGCAAAAAAGTACAAGTGAAAAATAGGACTAATTATCTTTAAATTAATAAAAATAAAACAAATGAAAGAATAAAGCACAAGGCTCGGGATCTGTCACGGTGCCAGGAGCCAGAGGGAACATGCACACCACAGGGAGGTTATGGAAGTTTCTGGTGTTCTATTAGATATGGCAGGAGCCATCTGTCTGAGCCTAATCATACATGTATTCAGGAAGTCGGAACTTAATCACACACATTTCCTGTGATATTTTAATCATCACATGAAAGCAAGGAAGAATAATTAAAAAGAGAGTATTTTGTTTGACAAAGAAAAATCCAAAGAAGATGGCTCTATAAAAATTCATATCCAAAGCTCTGTGCAGGCCGATTTTTAGGAAGCGTTTGAAGGCAGACGTATTCAGGTGCAGGCTGATTAAGAAGCAGCGGAGAATGAGGGATTCATTAGGCGCTATATTGAATCCAATGGCTATTTAATAGCTGAAGGAAGCGGGAACAGACCTATTAGCTTTGATAATATATGTAGGACAGGATGAAACTATTTCTTCTCCGAGCCCACGCTTAAAAGAAAACAAGGTTTTATAAGCTTTTCACATGGAAATGGTATCTTAAAACTCACTTAAGGGCATTCATTTAATGAACATTCGAAACGGGAAACCAAAGTTCAATTGATTTTGGGAGTAATTCCAGGTTCGCATTCAATTCATAAAGCAACGGTTTTTTTTCCCTTCCTCCTTACACATTATTCTGCAAACACTAAAGCCTTGTGGAATTTCAGCCACAGGAGAACTCGGGTTCCATTCTTCAGGGCATGGGGCCTCGATGGCAAAGGTGCCACCGCTGGTATGTGGGCTGTAGGGCTTGTGGTAAGCAGGGAGCCAGTTACCAACGCACTGAGTGAGCTCCATTTGTCAGAAAGATCGAGAAACGCCACAGAAGAGGTTTCTCAGGGTCCCACAGGATACCTGCTTTAGAATCCTTGGGGGCACACATTACAGATTCAGACTTGCAAGCTACCCCCTGCCCACTCCTGAATCAGGCCCTCTGGGATGTATGACAAGCCCCAGGTAATTGTTAGGTCACAAATGTCCACGCTGTGGGCTATCACAGGGCAAGGCTTGGGTGTTTATAGTAGTCGGTGTATTTGTATCCAGTCAGTGTATGAGTTCAACTTGATTGCATTCAGGACTGTGGTCATAAATAGCGCATTTTGTTTTTTAAAAATTTATTGAAGGCCTGCTACATGCAAGATTCTGTGTGCTAGGTATGGGGGTCAATGATGACATGAAAGTATATAAGAAGTCCCTGCTCTCAGAGGAGCGCACACTTATTGGTAAAGGAGATAGACCTTCCTAAGGTCGTGACCCTTGCATACAGTTCCTCATGCGGTGGTGACCCCCAACTATGAAATTTTGCCATTGTTATGCATCGTGATGTAAATATCTGCATTTTCCGATGGTCTTAGGCGACCCCTGTGAAAGGGTCATTCAACCCCCAAAGGGGTCGCGACCCACAGTTTGAGAACTACTGAGATAGACGAAGATTCTCCAGAAAACTGAGCAAAGGGCTGGGGCAGAAGAGCCAGTGGGAGCTGCTGGCCTAGACTCCTCCCTCCTCCAGCTGTGAACCAGAGGGTAAGAGGATGCCAGCTACCTCTGAACCCTGCCAGACTCTCTGCCTCCTCCCTCTCTCCTCTCTTCTCACCTCTTCCTACACTGCACCTGAGGATGGACCGCATTATCAGATCAGACCAAAGGGGCACAGGTCCTGGGACACCATGGGAATTGGGATGGGAGGGAAGAGAGGAGAAAGGGAAGGCTCCAAGGATTGACCTTAACTGTGCAACGTGGTGAGCAAAGCAGAAAGAAATGTCCTCTGCTCTCGTCCGTATTTCTTGCCAAGGTTGGGTCCTGCTAAATAGCTAAGTTGGAATTATGTATCAGTGGCTCTCAGGACAAATCATAGGCCAAGCACAAATCACATTATTGTACACAAAATCCGAGATCAGCAAAATTTAAAAAGCCGTGTGCTCAAATGCCAGATGCCTGGGGTAGAATCGGGTTCCAGGGAGAGTGGCTGCATCTCTTGGCAGGCAGGGGATGGTCAAGACGGATCTTTGACGTGGAGGAAAGGAAGAAGCACTGGGGGTGGAAAATGAGAGCTCAGAGGGGACACAAGTTGTAGGAAACTTCTGGGCTAAGAGCTACCAGAGTGCGTGCCCTCCTCCCAACACAGATGGTGGGGCATCCAGGACCCAGGACTATGTCTACACTCAAGCCCAGACGATCTCTTCTCTCTATTTCATGATTTATGAGGAAGCAAAAGTGTGCCAACACCCTCTCTCTTCCCTCTTGCTTCTGCAGTTGGCACTTACACAAGCAAGAGCATAGGAGAGCAGTTATGGAAGGTCACCAGGACAGAAAGCCCTCGGTGCTCAGCAATGGACAATTGTAGGATGGGACCTCACCCCACGTCCCAGCATGTCAACAGCCATGGAGTGTACCCCTTCAAGGAGGAACAAGGGGGCCTGAAAATACAAGCCCTTGTACCACCACTCCCTTAAGCATTAAGTCCTAGAGGTACATGTAGGCCCCAGTTGGGTTTCAGCTCCAGGCTCAGAAAGGGCAGGCAGGGTGGTGACAGCTGACATCAGGACCAGCTGTAATGACTAAGGACCTCGGCCCTGGCGCCAACCAATCAGTGGAGACCAGAACCCTGAAAGGGGGACACACCTTGAAAGCTGATGAATATTCTATTAAGATGCTCCCTTGGGACCTCCTCTAAAAATCTCTGCCCTTAAAAGTCCTTCAGCCTGAGGTCCCGAGCATGCTCTTTGTCTCTGCTGAGTATGCTCTCACTTTTCCCCACTCCCCTCTTTCCCGAGGGCAGCTCCCTCTCTCTGCCCCTACCTTTCCCCCTCTCCTTCTCTCAAGGCATGTTTTCTTTGCCTTTCTTTCTTCTAAGCTCCGAGGACCCTTCTTTTGCCTCGGTAACTTGTTTCCTGAGCCCACGCAGCCCAGCTGGCTCACTGCTTCCATGACTCACTTCTCCTAATAAACTTCTGCTTGTATTTGAGTCTTACCTCTGAATTCTTTCTTAGCCAGAACTCGAGTTCTGAGGGTGTCCAACCAAGGTCCAAGTCACCACCAACAAGTGGTACCATTTCACTGCCAACACTTCCTCTAACATTTCACACAAAAAATACTCAATGAGAATGTGTGTTACGATCGATTTATTACTTTATTGCATAGGGTCAGGGTTCAAATCCCAGCTCTGTCTCTTGCCAGCAGTGTGATTTTAGGCATGTTATTGAACCTCTGTGCCTCAGTTTCTCTATCTGTAAAATGGGCTAATAACAGTACCAATTTCATGAGCTGTGGAGCACATAGTAAGCAACCAATTCAATCTAGCTATTTTTCTTTCCCTTTCCAAAATTCCTACAAAACATAAATAAAATTCAAACAGCTCAACAGATCATTTACTTTGAAAATATAAGCACATGAGAGTTCCAGTGTGGTGCTTCTATACAGTGGAATACTAAGCTGTGGTAAAAAGAAGGAACTCTTACTATTTGCAACAGCATAGATGGAACTGGAGAGCATGATGCTAAGTGAAATAAGCCTGTCAGAGAAAGATAAATATCACATGATCGCATTCATTTGTGCAATATAATGAACAACATAAACTGATGAACAAAAACAGATCCAGAGATAGAGGAGCATGGATCAGACCGTCAAACCTCAGAGGGAAGGTAGAGGAGGGTGGGGGTAAGGGGAAGAAATCAACCAAAGGACCTTATGCATGCGTATAAGCCCCTAACCAATGGACACAGACACCAAGGGGGTGAGGGCATAAGTGGGGGGCTAGATGAAGACAATGGGGAGATAAGGACACATATGTAACACCTTAATCAATAAAGAAAATAAGAAAAACAAAAAGAAAGTTCCAGTCTCAGTGGAACAAGAGGCACATCCTTTTAAAGCACATCCTGCTTCGGACAGTCTGTTGAATGCAAACACTAGAGAAACTATTTGGTTTGTGTCTCATTACACCAATGGGTCTATTTATGCGACACCTAAATTCCCACACCTGCCCTCCTGCACGGATCCCTGGAAGCCATTTTTCACTCCTGCTTTTAAATTGGAAGTGTCCTTTCTTTCCTTAGACAAACATGACTTCAGTTTCCATTTCAGCCTGGCCTTCTCGGATACCATCATTCAAATCCATCCTTCACCAACAAAAACGTATCCAATGCTGAAAGTTCCTAATGGCTCCACTCATCCAGTGAGGAACTTCTGCACAAAGCTTGGGAGACGTCTAAGTTTCTCTAAAACTCCGCTGTGTAACGTGAGAACCCGGCACCAATAGCAGTGATATAATCTGGGAACATGTCAGTAAATGCCCCAGCCCAGCCCTCCTACATTTTATCAAGATGCCCGCTGGTTGATGCCTATGCATACCACCACAGGAAAACCCACCCTCTAAACAGCAACCTCGGTGCACCGATTGGCTCTCTAATGAGGGGAGTGATCAGTGCATTGTGAAATGATCACCAACCTGACATTTTTTTAACAGAATTAAATACTTAGTCTCCAAAGAGATTCGTTAAGTGTTCTCATCTGTGCTTATGCAAGATAAAAATAAAACAGACCCTCAAGGATAATCTACTACACCTGATAACTGTTTATCTTCATTTCTTGCCAAACAACTCTGAACAGGCTGCAACCAGCCAAAGAGAGATGTTTCCAATTGCTTGTTTCTCCCTGTGGATAAATTATGGAAGCCATTACAAGCAAAGGCAATGGAGATAAGGAATGCTTCTCCTTGATCCTTGTGTTCTCTTAAATTATACACAGCGGGGCGAGAGTTATTGATTAACAACAGGAAGGCCTGAAACTCCCCGCAGGGTAGAATGTAATCATGAACCACAGTTCAGGACCGATGTGTGAGATCAGGTCCCCCTCTCCTTGTCCTTTCCTTCTGTCGTGATTATCTGCTGTTATATATGTCCTTTGATAAGCAATCTTGAGATGAAAAGAAACAACTCATGAATTAAAACTGAATTATCTGTTCTTGGGAAAGACACACAAGAGGCCACAGGGAAAAAAAATCATAGGTGGGGCATCTGAATCCATTTTTAAATTACAATCTCTTTGCTGCAAAAAGGATTTGAGGTAATCCTCCTCTGAGGATATGTGTTTAATGATTTGGGAGAAAGAGGAAGGAAGAGAAAGAGAGAGAGAAGAGATCTATGTGAGAGAGAAATATTAATCGACATTAATCAGTTGCCTCCCATACTTGTCCCAACCAGGGATGAAACCACAACCTAGGCATGTGCCCCTACTGGGAATAGAACCCTCAGCCTTTTGGTGTACGGGACAAGCTCCAACCAACTGAGACACTGGGCCAGGCCTGTGCTAAGTATGTTATACCAGAGGCCCATTGCATGATATTCATGCAAGAATAACCCTTCCTTCCCCTGGCATCTCTCCCAGCCATCCAGGAGCCAGCATGTTCCCGCTCCCCGGCCTCCCAGGAGCCGGCAAGTCCTCGCTTCTGGCTGGAGCACCGTCCTGTAGCTCCCTCCACAGCCTCCCTCCCCCTCATAGCAGGCTTCACACCCTCCTGGCCGCTCCCTGCCTGCATATGCAAATCAACCTCCATGTTTGTTGGGTTAATTTGCATACTCATTCTGATTGGCTTCAGGTGTAGCGGAGTGACGGTTAATTTGCATGTTTCTCTTTCATTAGGTCAGATGGTTTCTTTCAATCTATGCTCTCCACAACCCTATCAAACAGGGACTCCTATTCCTGTTCCACAGAAGAGGAAACTAAGGATAACAAACATTCAAAAATTGGCCCCAAATCACATGGTCAATAAGAGGCAGAGTCTTGATCCCAACAAGCTCTCACCTACTACACTACAGTAGCGACCTAACAATGTCTTTCCGCAGTGACGTAACTCATTTTGCCCAAAGCAAGGTGAGCATCTGGTTTTGAAGAGGAAGAAAAAATCAGAGAGACATGAGAATAAAGTCGGGGAAAGAAGTGAGATTGGGCAAGCAGCACCCCCTTTTCCAGGCCAGCCCTGATTCTCAGTGCTCTGTGGCAGCCTGCGGAGCCGCGATGCCTGGTGGAATCAGGCTGCAGATAGCTGACGTGACTGACAAGCTCTTGGAGACCTCTGACTGCCAGATGAAAGGACTCCTCTCGGTGCCTGTAATTACTACATCCCCCAAAGGATGTATACAACATGTTCCGTGCCCTTAAGGAACGGCAGCATAGGTGAGGAGATAATAATGTATAATGATGTGTGCCAACCACTGTTACAGGAGAGTATTATGAGACCCTAAGTAACATTTTTAGCGCTCTATAGATTTGTACACTACAATCTCCAACGAGAGCTCCAGGCTACCTTCTTCTCCTCGGTGTGTGTGGGGGGGTCGTTAGGGTCATGTATTCCTCCATGAGGCCATGATGGCAAGGAACGGTGTTCTCTGAGAATGTGTGGAGGTTCTTCAAGCCTTCCCCCCTGGACTCCTTCCTGTGCTTGGCCTGATTCGCATGGCTCATTTTTCTCCTTTCATACCATTAGTGCAATCAGTAAATGGTTCCAAGTCCCCCCTTTCTGGAAGGAAGAAGCCAAGAGGGCATCTGAGTCTGGCCACAGGGAGAGGCTGAGCTGGGCGAGTCCGGTGGTTCTGCTCTGGATCTCCTAAAATAGCTGTCACCCCTTTCCTGCTTCTTTTCACCGTCAGGGGTGGTGAAAGCTCCAGGAAGGATGAGAGTGTGAGGCTGGAAGAACATTGTCAGGTGTCAGGGAGCACAGGAGACTGGGTGGGAAAGTGTGTAAGGAGGACATTCTGATAAAGGGGAGTGTGGGGAAGGCCGCCTGCTCTGTTTACCAGAATGTCCCCCTTACGCACTGTCCAACCAAGTCTCGTGTGCTCCCCAACAGTCAGGAAGTCACTCAGCCTGCCTTTCCCCAGGCTTCAGGCGCAGAAAGGAACCCTGTAAGCCCCCCATAGTCAGCTCACTGGAGCAGCAGTCCACAGGGGGTTCCTTTGTGGGGTGTCCTCTCAAAAACCTGGGAAGAGAAAGGCAGCTCCCCAAGGACTTATGGTTACCAGGTCATCCCCCATCTTTGCCTAGTGTCAAAACCAGCATGTTTACAAACATCACGTGATGTCCTTTTCACAAAAAAAAAATGCCAAAGGGAAAAATACAGGAAAGTCATGATTACTTTCCATGATAAATGAGGAAACCAAAACTCAGAAAGAGTAGTCGGCTTTCGCTGGATCGAAGAACTAGTAGGAGTTGGGGCAGGGCTATGACCAGAGCTTCAAACTCCAAGTTTTGAGGTATCCACACAGCACAGCCTCCAGCTAGGGTGTCACCAAAGGGGAAGGGAGAAAGCAGAGCTGCACAAGTGGATCATCTGAACATCAGTCCAGTGAGTGAGTTGGAGATGAGCAGCAGTAATTAGCACATTGTAGACAAGAGGCAATAATTACTAATTCATATCTTCATTGGGGGGAAAAGAATGCTCGTTTTTCTTCATATATAAAAGGAGAAAGACCTTCCTGGATCCAAGAACATCAGCTCTAACACAGAAGGCTGTTCTGCCAAACAACCTTGTTCTCCTCCTAATCCACTGTGCATTTGTCACCCATGAATAGATATCCGCTTTTATGAGGGCTGATGGATAGTTTTGGCCTGCACTCGCATTTGGGCAAATGATGTCTAGTTGTTTACTGTCCACTGTGAGAAGCAGAATAGCCTTCCGTATGACTTTGGGAAAACGTATTAAGATTTGAGGGACAACGAGCCTGTTTATTTCAGACCAGAGATGTGTTGAAGGCCTTGGTGAACCATTCCGTGTTCGCCTCAATCATTTTCCTCAGCCAGTGTCTTTCCCGACAAGAACTGCAATCAATTTAGCCTCCTATTCCACCTGGCATGATCCTTCTTGTTGTTACTTCCTGGATGTTCTCCAGCTCAATTATGCCGCTTTTAATCATTGTTGTCTGAAACCGCATCTAATCTTTCACGGGTAGATAAATCAAAGCTTGCGCAGGGCACAGCTATGCTCCCTGCTGAAGGATGCCAGTGTGTTGATAGTCTCTTTGGGCTGCAGTGTCACCCTGAGTGGAAGCCCCGAGGTGATAACTGACACAGACACTAGGCTTAGTAGGTATTTGAGGCTTACTACTATTCTCCTCTCCCCTCAGGAAAAAAGACGACTTAAGTCATAGCAAACTCAGAGATTTTTCTAAGCATTTCCTCTTCTAGTCACCGGTAAAGATGCAAGACAAAACAAACATTGATTTTTTTAAAAAGTATCTCATTATACTTATCAACCTAGCTGTCTTCCATCTGTTTTTTAAAAAAATAACAGTGAATTAATTTAATCTAATACCTGTTTCTAAGTGGAAGATCACAAGAAACCACAATTCCTTCAAGTTGTATGCTTTCGAAAAATTAGAATATTTCATTAACATGATAAAAAAATATCTATTTTAACCTCAATGTCAAAATTAAGTTTAGTGATAAAACACTTGTAGCATAGTCATTGAAACTTAAAACAAAGGTGTTATCTATAACTACCATTCACTCATTTGACAAATATATATTGAGTGCTACTATGTGCCAGGTACATGTTCTAAATGTGTGACATGGTGATAATTAATACATACTGCCCCCACCATGGACCTTACATTACTTAATATTATTCTGGAATATAAAAGCTTAAAACAAACGTAGGTAAAATAAGATAAAATGAATGTTTTTTTTTGTCAAGTATTCTCTATTAAGAAAAAAATTGAAAGATTATTGAAATAAGTCAAAACCGGTTTGGCTCAGCAGATAGAGAGTCAGCCTGCGGACTGAAGGGTCCCGGGTTCGATTCTGGTCAAGGGCATGTACCTTGGATGCGGGCATATCCCCAGTAGGGGGTGTGCAGGAGGCAGCTGATCGATGTCTCTCTCTCATCGATGTTTCTAACTCTCTATCCCTCTTTCTTCTTCTCTGTAAAAAAATCAATAAAATATATTTCTTAAAAAAGAAAAGTTATTGAAATAAAAAGTTCAGCAACATGAGTATATATAAAACACAAAATTAATCATTTTTAATATTACAACAATCTATTTAAATATAGTAGAAAAAATATTTCATTCAGAATAACCAAAAAATTTTTTTAAATATCTAGAAATAACCTTTTGTAAGAAATGTAAATCCTTTATGGAACCAAAGAATGCTATAATATAAAACATTTAGAGACAGTAACAACTTCAAAGAAATCTTAGGAATAATAATAAAAAAAAGAACCATAGGGAAGAAACTCAACAGAAAGATTGAAGGACAAAGATGCGAAATTCTACCAGATGGTAGAGCAAAAAGATAAAAATAAAAGAAACAAAGTAGGGAAATATAAACTATTAGTCATGGAGGTTAAACATCCAAATAAGAGGAAATCAGTACAAAAGAAAGAGAAAATATAGAGGAAGAAATCAGTGAAAATACTCAAGCAAATATCCCAAAACAGAATATCAATTTCCTGGTTGAAAGTCCACTGAGTACCCAGAATAGTATCTGAAAACTGGCACATAGTAGGCACAAAATTATAACAGTTTAGCACAATAGAAATAAGAAGCTTTCATAAAGACAAATTAGATTTCCATATAAAGGGGCAAGAATTAGTCTTCTCAACAATAATACTGTAAGTTTCACGTGGAGGAGGACCTTGTCATTCTGAGGGAAAATGATTTTGTGGCAGAGATATTTAACGCTCACAACACCTAGGAGGTCTATTTCTCAATGCCCTTGCACCTGAGCAGGGTTTATGGCCAATTGTGGTCAGCAGACTGCTTACAACGGTGACTTGTCATTTTGAGGATGAAGGGATAAAAAGTCTTTACACATCCCTCCAGCTCCTCTCAGCCCTGCCATTGTGGCGTGGAGGTCTGAGTGGAAAAGCTGAAACCACAGGATGTAAACGGCCTGGATCTCTGCACGAGCTCTGGAAGGGAACTTTCCTCAAAGCCATGGGACCCACAGATGGTCTTACACAAGCAAGACAAGCTCCAAAGTGTGAAGCCACTGAAATTTTGCATGACCTTAGCCTATCTGATTAATATAGGCTCCCAATCTGGAATTTTATACCCTGTCAAACTATCCCTTAAGGACAAAATAAAGACATTTTCAGAAATGCAATGTTTCAGAAATGCAATGTTTCAGAAAATGTCCATCCTGTGCACCTTTTCTCAAGAATCTCCTGGAGGCTGAGGAAGTGATGCGTGAAAGACAGAATAATGCCCCCCACCCAAAGATGTCCAAGTCTTAACTTCCAGAATCTGTGGATATGTTACCTGACGTGACACAATAGACCTTGAGATGGAGAGTTTATCTCGTATTACTCAAATGAACCCAACATAATCACAAGGGTCCTTATGAGTGGAAGAGGGAGGGAGGAGAGTCAAAGTCAGAGATTGGAGCTACCATGCTGGCTTGGAAGATGGAGAAAGGGGTCAGATGCCAAAAAAGGTAGGTGGGCTTTAAAAGCTGGAAAGTTGAAGAAATAGATCCTCTTCCAGAGCTTCTAGAAGGAAGGAGCCTGCCCACTCCTTGCTTTTAGACCCACTTCCGACTTGTGAACTCCAGAGTGATAAGATAATAAATCTATGTTGTTTTAAGACATCAGATTTATTGTCATTGGTTACAGCAGCAACAGGAGCTAATGCCACATGGCCATGAGGAAACTGGAAGCAAACAAAAGAGAGTGAAGGGAGTGAAGGGAGCTCCTGGGCCTCAGGTGAGCAGGAGGCTGGGTGCCACCAGCCAGATGGAAGCAGATGCCAAGGCCCAGGAGAGATGTCAGCAATGCGACACGGATAAAACATCTAACATGCGAAATTCTACCAGAGGGTAGAGCAAAAAGATAAAAATAAAAGGAACAAAATAGGAAATATAAACTATTAGTCATGGAGGTTCAACATCCAAATAAGAGGAAATCAGTACAAAAGAAAGAGAAAATAGAGAGGAAGGAATCAGTGAAAATATCCAAGCAAATATCCCAATACTGTCTGGAGGCTGTGAGAGGAGATTTACATCACAGTTTGGGGGTAACTTGGAGACCACAGCAAAGTCTGAGCATAAATTTCCAAGCCAAGATAATGATTTATTATGAAGAACACAAAAAGCTAAACAGGAAAGAAAACATTATCGCAATGGCCCGGTTGTGGCTATTATTTACTTAGCGTCAACAATAAACACACGGAGCACTCTTTTAGACCAAACAATGCACGCAGTGTAGGAGGATTCAGAATGAGAAGGGTGCATGCGTGGTGGTAGTGGACAGCCTGCAATGAAACTGCTAAATCCTGTTCCACGAAGGATGCCAACGGACAATGCCTGAAGCTGAGAAAAATCAAGAAGAAGCAACATACTCAGGTTACTCAGAGATATGAAAGCTAACACAGTTAACAGCATAATTGCTTCTGAAGAGGAAAGAGTAACAGGGAAGGCGTAGTCAGGGGTTCCTTTCTATAATAAGCCAATGAGCCATCTCATGCTTTACACTCTCTGCAGTGGGTACCTGCTTCACCTTAATTAACATAAACACTACATAGAAGGACTGGTAAAATAGTCACAACAAACGAGGCAGAAGACTTCAGTACCCTTCATATAGATAAAGAAAGACTGGCCAGGACTGTGAAAAGGTCTTCATTATGGTTGCCTCTAAGTGGTGGCGGCATGGGTGATTATTATTTCCTACTACTCTATAATTTTCTGTACTTTCTAAATGAAATAAAAATAAGAGCATGTAGAATATTTAAAACCAAAAAAAAATTGATCATAGGGTCAAGGAAGACATAAAGAAGGAGGAGGAGGAGGAGGAAGAGGAGGCAGAAGGAGGAGGAGAAGGAGTGGGGGGAGGAGGAGGAGGGGGGATGAGGAGGAGGAGAAGCAGAAGGAGGAGAAGGAGAAGGAGAAGGAGAAGGAGAAGGAGAAGGAGAAGGAGAAGGAGAAGGAGAAGGAGACAGAAAGAATTAGGTAACTGTACTGGGAGCCGCTAAGATGATTAAGTTACTAGCAACTTCGAAAACCCTGAAGCAACTGCTCCCCTGCCAAGAATGGTGGCATTTACTAAAGCAATTTCTTAATTCAATGTATCTACCAGATACCATCTCCTAATTTATGAGAACTTTCAGGTTCCCTAAGCTGTCCCTCCTTCATTCCTAAGCAAGGTCTTTCCTTTACCTTCAGATTTAACATTTCATGCTTCATTTAACTATCTCTCTAAGGTTCAGGGCAACCCAAAACCAACAACCTGTTAGGCCCATGATTGTGACTGGTGCCGGATTCAATAAAGTTCGGAGACCATGGTCTCAATGACAACTAGCTCTCGGGTCTTGTGGGGTGGAAGGGGGAAGATGCTAAAAGAACAATGCTATCAACCATGGATTTTCAGACCCGTGACTTCACAATTTTTTTAATTACAAGAACAAGACAGAAGTGAAAGATATACTTAATAGCAGTAAGTATTTGTTGAGGAAGAAATGAGTTCACCATGTTCTTCTCGGGGAAAAGTGGACACATTCCATGCTCCTAAAGTTGATAAATTTAGATGTTCTGTTTCTGAACTTGGACACGGATCTCCATGGAATGTTGAAATCTCAGGGGGCCGCTAACCGGGCCAAACACCTCCATGTTCATGATTGAGAGCTGTGATGAGTACAGAGGAAGTGAAGCAAGAATACAGGTGACTTCGGGATAAGAAACAATAACCCTATTATGTAAGGCTAATTTGTCGGCCTTGTGCGGATTCTTTTACCTTCTAAGCTTTTAATTGCCCTCCTCAAACAAAACACCAAAGCATTTGTTCTTTAGAGCACACCCTGAGCTCAAAAGCCCTTAGATGATTTAAAAAACAAAATAGTCAAGTCATTAATTTCCCTACCGTTTGCAATGATTAAAAAAAAGAGAAGGTGGAAGGGATTCCTTCAAGGTCATGCTCATCGGAGTGAAAGTGATTCCTGCTCCTTGCCTCATTCTGTCCTGCTCCTTCTTTCTTTCTCCAATCCCAATATATTTATCATGAATCATTAAACACAACCCTATTACTCGGTGTGATTGATTCTTCCACAAAATGAAAAGCAGCTCCACTTTCTGTAGTTTTTTTTTTTTTTTTTTTTAATACTTTGGGCCGAAACCTGTTTGGCTCAGTGGATAGAGCGTCGGCCTGCAGACTGAAAGGTCCCAGGTTCGATTCCGGTCGGGGGCATGTACCTTGCTTTCGGCCACAACTCCAGTAGGGGGCGTGCAGGAGGCGGCTGATCTATGTCTCTCATCGATGTTTCTGACTTTCTATCCCTCTCCCTTCCTCTATGTAAAAAATCAATAAAATATATTTTAAAAAGAAAAGTACTTTGGGTAAAGTCAGGCTTGGACACAGAACAATATTAAGAAGAGCTTTATGGAAATGGGTCATGGAAGACCTTGCTGAGTGTGCTGAACTAGTCCAAGGGATAAAGGAGAGGGAGCTAATGGAACCGGAAAGTTCTTATCAATGAGGAGATGGTAGCTGATAGGTCAACTAACATGTAATTAATTGCTTTTAAAAATCCAAAGAAAATGGGGTTGGGGACTGGGAGTGAGAATTACTCTAAGTTTTCCAAAAGTGAGTTACCAAAATCTGTCAAAGGCCCTACAAATGAGATACTGAGAGTACTAAGGAGCCACTCCTGAGTGCTCACATGTGCTTGGCATCATGCTAAGTATTTTCTGTTTATTGCATTTAAGCCTCCCAGTTCCAAGAGGTGGAATTACTAATCTCATTGAGAAATTAAAAACAAAAACAAGACTGAAGCTCAGTGAGGGAAAGTACTTAGTCACATCTCTAGGATTTGAACTGAGATCTGATTTCCAAATCCATACTCCTCAGCCTCCTGGAACTGACAACAAATAAGAGAGCTAAAAAGTTTTAAGTCTAAGGCATGTATATATTGGGTCTATGGGGTAGACATTTCATTTATTTCACTATTTTTTGTTTGGAATACTCCATAGTTAAAAAAAAACAAACACCACATACACTGATAATAATGGCTATTGTATTGAACAGGGTAGGCCTAGAAGAATCATTCATTGTAGAAATCAATTGTGAGTATTACATCACCCTTCATATTTCTTATTGCATTAAGAAATATTGCGCCTCTTTCTGAAAGATATAAAGGAAGGTTGGAACTACCATCCTTGTAGTTTGCTTTTAACTTCCACTGAACAAAAAGGAGAATTCAGAATTTTTCATTCCTGACTCTGTGGACAAAGAAAGGAAGACCCACAGAGGGAGTGGTTTCACATGCATTAGAGGAATCTGAGATGAATGCCAAGACTTGAACAAAAGCACTCAAGACGCTAATGCTGATGGGGAAATGGATCACGGGGGTGAAACCTCAACTATGATGACATCCTACATCAAGTCTCTGAAACTCGAGAGTCAGTCAGTGAACAATATTTCTAATGACAAAAAGAAAATGTGGCATTCTCATGCCGTTAGTCATCAAGAGAAAAAATATCAGAATTTTGCAACAAGAACCCGGATCATCCATTTTGTTCAATGAATGTGGGACAGTATTCTTTCTTTTGTGATGTTTATATACCACATTTTACTTTCCATACAGTTTGTTAGTGCACAATTGCTGAAGGTGTATATGTCCACAAAGGTGACTGGAAGGCAAAGGATGAGGTAGAAATGAAAAAATTTATCAGATGGTTAAAAAATTAAGAGTCCATTGTACCCACATGATAAATGGTGAGGACTATTTTTTTGGTGATATACTGAGGGTCAAAACTTGTTTATTGTAACAGTCCAGGTCCCAAATATCTTATATAAAAGAGTAAACTCTAGGAATAAGGTAAAAATTATTGCATTTCTGCTCAAGTTAGTGATCTTGAAAAGATTAAAAGCATGGACCCTGAAGCTACAGAGCCCTGGGCTGGATTCCCAAGGCCAATACTCAGTGCATGACCTTTGGCAAGTTACTCCGTCTCTGTAAGATCTCGTTCCCTCATCTGTAAAATTAGGCTTAAAAGCGATTTCCTTTTTATAGAGTTTTCTAGAGACTAAACAGGCATGCAGAGCGCTTGGCAGAGTACTTGGTACATAAGAAACATCCGCTATGGAGCATGATCTTATTTTCCTTGAGTTGTTCAAGGAAACTCTCCTTTTCTATAAGATTTGGAAAGCAGACGCATGTGAAATGATGGCTGGCTTGGTAGGCAACAGAATTGATCCTTGCAAATTATCAATTTTCCAGGTGAAGTGAACCCCGGGGCGGAGGGGTCAGCCTTCAGCGGGGAGGCTGCTCTGGAAGGGTCCATAAAACTACAAATGCTGCCTTAGGAGCCAGCGTACTGCAGGCTTTCCAGTCCAAGTTCAATCTCACAGCAGGATTTTTTTTTCCTGATCTGCAGGTTGAGCAGACATTACTTTAGTGACTTCAAATTGTACAGCACAAACAGGGTAAAAATCTCATCAGCTGCAGAACATATGATGATGGTTCCAGGGTCTTTTCTGCGCGTGCCCACACACACACAAATGCATGCACACTCACACACACACACACACACACACACTCAATTTACAAGAAGTGCCATCATACTAAGCTTGCTGTTTTAAGCCTGTTTTTCTACCCGAGGCTCTCTTTCTATTTCATTCAGAAGAGGTTTACATGTTCCTTTCTAGTAGTGATCTAATCTTAAGGACCGTATTCCGTACGCACATGGAATGCCAGCAAAAAAAGAGTGGCCAACCAAAGAAAATATTAACATCTGTTTTGAAACGACTTAGCTCAAGAACGGAGGTGAGCTGCAAGGTTCAAGTGCGATTGGAAAAACAAGTGAAAACCAGAGGCATTTGGTCCTCTTTGATGAAAACACCGGAGTGAAGGAAGACCTGGGCCCTGTATGTGCCGTGTGGCACACACCCCGTTCCCCAAATGGCTGTTACTTGTGGAATGTGAAGTTGGTAGAACTGCGCCTTTCATCAAATGAGAACCTGCCTATAAACCTCGGTACGTTTTCAGGCCTTACAACTCTTATTTTATCTAGATCACAGCTCTTTGGGTCTTGGCATGAAAAAGTTATGTCTGAATGCCAACCAGAGATGAAAACTGTGGGTCTGGACTCAGTCCTGCTGTCCCCTGCCAGGCAGGGGTTCACCCTGGAGGCCACACACGGGTGCCACCATGTCCCGGAGATGCCGGTGGTCTGTAGACCTACATAACCAACACCCCACCTCGGGGGACACGGAAGGGACCTGGATCTGGCAGTCCCACCTCATCGCTGCTGGGATTCATTCCCACCCTGCCAGACTAGTAAGCATGGATGAAAAGATGTTAACATACCAATATTATTTTTACCTGTTTTTGTATTATTCTTATTTTGGCTACCGCTTAGAAAGTCAAGAGTGTTTCTGCTATTCCACTTCTAGTTAATAAAAGCAGTTATAGCCGAGACCAGTTTGGCTCAGTGGATAGAGTGTCAGCTTGTGGACTGAAAGGTCCCAGGTTCGATTCTGGTCAGGGGCATGTACCTTGCTTGCGGGCACATCTCTACTGTGGGGCATGCAGGAGGCGGCTGATCGATGTCTCTCTCTCATCGATGTTTCTGACTTTCTATCTCTCTCCCTTCCTCTGTAAAAAATCAATAAAATATATATTTTTTTAAAAAGCAGTTATAGTGAAGACTGTATTACATAAACTTCTGCTTGTTTAAAGAGATGATAGCCACCATTTCAAACTTGGGAAAGTGTACTATCTCTTTTATTCTGAAAATAGTGCAAAAGGATCTGATAGGACCTGATCAGTTTTGTATCCCAGGGGGCCTTCGTTGGAGGTGGCAGGAGAGTGAGGGGTGCAGACGAGACTGTGGGAGGGTGGAGGGTGGGAGAGGCAGGAGAGAGCGATGCACTGACAGAGGAAGACCTTCAGGGACAAGGGAGAGCCCCCGCGAACACAGAACCCAGGCGCTGAGGACACGAGCAAAGGGACAGATAGGACGACCACCCCAGCATGAGGAAGGCCCCCAGGCAAACTCAAGGAGTGGCCCCAGGCTCGTCACCAAAGACTGAGTACAAGAAGGTAAGTTTATATAAAGTGGGCCTGGGCCTTCTGAACAGGTAAAACCCTATTTACCAAACCCAGAACCCAAAGCAAGACCCCGACATGCCACTGAAGGAAACGGCTGATGGGTCTCGCATACAGAGCCACCTAACACCTGCTCCCTGCAGGGCACCTGGCCCCACTTGGGAGAGAAGCACAGTCAGTGGCAAAGGAACCTAGCAGGCTGGCTGCGCTATCCTTCTTTCCCACCCTGACTTACTGTCTCTCCTCGGCAGGTTATTGACCAAAGGGAATAAATATGTTTTCACGACAAAAAAAGTTACCATGGGAATTGTCATGATACTATCCAATAGCCTTTATGTAATAACCCATACCACTCCTTGTAAGCAATCAGCAGTAAAAAAAACACACCGAAAATGGCCAGAGGCATGCTTTTCTCTATAACCATGGCCTTATATCAGTAGCACCAGCATCTACCAAGAGCTTGTTAGAAATGCAATCTCTCCTATCCCACCTCAGATCTACCATATGAGACCCTCAGGGGCCTGGGCCCTGCAATCTGTGCTTAAACAAGCCTCCAGTTTGAGAATACTGGCTGAGTGGAAAGACCTGGGAAAGGAGCCAGGAGATCGAATTCAGATTCCAGCTCTGGGTGGCATGGTCCAATCAGTGAAACTGAATGAACAGCATCGCACGGACATGAGGAATTTGAGATGAGATGGACATTGTTCTTCTCTGCAGATGGTGTCCAATCCTCTACGCGCTTTTCCCCTCCAGGGTAGGGGCTATTTTGTCGCTGCGGTTCTTGTTCTGTCTCATATCTGTATTCCTAGGACCTCCAGCCTCAATATGCAGCGGGCCACATGGTAGAGCCATTCATGACCGCGACCAGCACTATTGTCCCATTCATCAATGATCTTAATGTGCCTCCAGTCTAGTTAACATTCCCCACCACTTATTTCATGCTCGGAGCGTGCCAGATGCTGAGTGCTCGTCATATTTCACCTCATTCGATCCTCTTAGACGTCCTCTCCCGTGGGCGGTATTTTTAATCCTACTTTGCACATTACAACACTCCAGCTCAAACACTAAGTAATTTGTCCGATGTCAGACACTGAAAGTGGCAGAGCCGGGGGGCGGGGGGAACCCGGAAACACCTGATTCTGAAGCTCATGGTTTTAAGTGGGGTGGAGTCCTTCACATCCCCAACTCAGGGCTGACGTTAGGATACATTCCCAGCTGCTCAGGTTGGCGGTTGGTTTTCCTCTCAGTGTGCACTTAAAACTGGACTTGGCAGGCTGTGCCGTGGGTCGCCAAAGAGTGTCTTTATATTTTTGTGGATGGACATTTGGTTTTCATTGATTTCAAGAAAGTAGATTGTGGTAGAGAACGACATGAATGCTTCATTCGCTAGATGGTTCTGACCCTTAAAAAGTAAAAGCCCAAACCGCTTACAGAAAGAATAAAAGTGGGCACACAGGCCAGGCCACGTCAGCCTGGGGAGGGCCCTGGCAGAGAAATCCGGTTCTCAGGAGCTGACTGAGCCTTGGCCGGGGAGAGGAGGGCAGAGGTGAGTCTAGCTAAGGCTCTAGGGACGGGGAGGCCGGGTTGTGGGCATTACCTCATGGACCAGCAAGGATGCTGAGGCCAATGAGGCAGCAAACAGGGGAAGCAGCCAAAGACCTGAGGTCAGCCGAGGAAGGCTCCGGCGCTGTGACAGCTGCAGCTACTGATGAGATCCTGGCTCTCCTCTCTCTCCATGCTGGCTACCTCCGTATGCCTCCTTCTCTCCATACTGTAAGTCAAAGATTAACTTGGCATCTGCCAACGCCTATTTTCTTGTGAAGCATTCGGGGTCGGGAGAGATCGGGTTGGGGTGGGTGGAGGCTGTAGGTACTAAGAGAAGAAAAGGGGGGTTGATACCACGAGCAGAGGCCTTACCTTACTAGGAGGTGGTCCATGGTCATCCAAGTAAGTGGAATTTCCTAGGGAAAAAGAAAAAGAAGAAAGTTGATGGATCAATAGTTTTAAGCCCAAAATGAATTCAGTCCAAAGTCATTCCAGATAAGCATTCTAGATATATTTTCTATTCGGACAACCGTACCAAAGAAAAATGGGCAGGATGTTTGCTGTATTACCATGCTTGGTTAATAGTTTCAGCCGTTACGAACATTCTATGCACATAGGTGTGTATGCACACAGATATACACATTCAGGAACATGCACCAGGATTCCTCACCCCATATCTGTAGGCAGCCCATTGTACATCAGAATCACATATGTACAGGGCTTCTTCGAACAGATTGCCCAGCCCTGTGCCCACAGGTTGACTCAGCAGCTCCGAGCACTTGCATTGCCAACAAGTTCCCGAGGGAGGCTGAGGCGGCGGGTCCTAGAACCACTGCACCGTTTTTCCACTTTGTCTTGATTGTCAATTCACTTCATTTTTATTTTATTTTTTTTCTAGTCTAGCTTGCTTCCCAGCTCCATTTGTCTTAATATAAATAGCCACTTGCTGCTTTGTGTGCTTTCAGAGTGCCTGGTTACTGTTTCCTGACGAACAAAGACGCAGAGGGGTTAGGGCAGGAGCTAATATAGCAGGTACTCTGCTAGGTGTTTTACAGGTATGCATTCAGGTAATTCAAGTATCCTGGGCGGGTTGTAATTATCCCTGCTTACGGAGGAGAGAACTGAGGCCTGGAGAAATCCAATCATTTGCTCATGGTCACACAGCTATTAAACTTTGAGGGGAGAGAGTGGACTGTTTTTTTCCAGAGGTTGCTCTGTTATCTGCCGATCCAAAAAGCCTAGGGTACTCACATCTCCGGCAACCCGGGTATGGCCAAAGCGCCCATCTGGCAACATGCTGAATCACTGGAGAGAGCCAATGATCTGACCAGTATAATCAGAGACTCTTCTTAAAAGGGCAACACTTGTTGGTCCAGGGGAAATCATCTCCATAAGAAGTGAAGTTAACCAGACTCTCTAACAGAACAAACTATAAAAAATACGATAAACACAGGAGTACTTAGAGCAGTAGTGGAGGGAATGAGGTAAATCTCCTCATTGGAGTAGAGGAAAGATGACTTTTTAGGAAGGAGTAAAAGTGACTGAAGAAATTGGAATAAAGAGGGGAAGCAGAGCTTAAGCCAGTAACAGTTCAAGTGGGGAAATTTATCCAAACATAACTAAGTGGGCCTGCGGGCCCTTTTCTGTCCTGAAGCATCATCCATCCCTTTTCTTTGTCGTCTTCTGATTTATCGCCCACTTGGTGGTAACAAGGACTGTACTCGCACTGGCCAGCTGGACGAGGTAAAGGGACAACGGCCTGCAATATTCATGTACCAGAGAGACACTTAAGCACAAACACCTGGCATGCTCGTGATGGCGTCATTTTTAAGAAACTCTGAAATATGAATGTGACTTACAGTTTGTTAGCTGTTAATGACTGTGCTGCACTCCACTAAGAAAGGAAGTGAGACCCATGCCTGGCTTAACAAAGAGGAAGTGCGCAAAGGAATTCAGAAAAACAATCACCTGAGTCTAGAGAGAGATTCAGAACTGTCTTACAAGGCAGTGGGTACAGCTACAAAGGGTTCCCATGTGCTCATCATGTAAGGGTGTCTTCCCAGGAGGGAGGCAGAAATCCCATGTTCCAGCACGTTCTCTGGGTGTCCATCTCAAGCTCCAACAACTCAATGCTTCTAAAACACTGAAAGTTTCTCTAAGAACCGAAGTCCCTGAAACTCCTAAAAAGGCCTGACCCCTGCCTGACTGCTACCTCAAACTCCAGACATGGGTCCCACTGATGCCTTAGCACCTCTTCCTGATTGTCTACAGGCAACCCACATTTTGCCAGGCCCAGCAGAACTCTATATTTGCATGCATTCCACCACCCCCCCAAATTTCGGCCTCCCCTGTTTTCCTTGTTGGATGGCAGGGTACATCCTTTCTCCCATAGCCTCCAAAGCCCAAGAATCATCCTTGATTCATCTCCTTCCCTTACTCTATCTGTACAATCCAGTTGCGCGTCCTATTGGCTGAGCCTTCACAATATCTCTCAAATCTGACCACATTTCCCCAGGCCTCCTGGGTCATCCATGTGTTTCTTCCACGCTCTCTAAATTTTTTTCCTACCCATACAGCAATCAGAGGGATCTTTTCGCCTTATCAATCCAACCATGTTAGCCCTCTGCTTAAAATCTGTTTCTCTAAGAACAAAATAGGCAGCGCCTTGTATGGTCCATCACCCTACACGACCTCAAGCCCTGCCTCCCACCACACCCGCCAGCAGCCACAACAGCCTTCTCTCTGCTCCCAGCACACCAGCCTCTTGTGGGTCAGGGACCTTTCAAACTGGTCCTTTCCTCTGCAGTAAAAAAGCTCTTCCCCATTCCCTTCGCTCAGGCTCAGCTCAAATATCCCCTCTCCCTCCCTCTCGCCCTCAGAGAAAGAAGACTCCCTTTTCTTCCACGCAGAGAAAGAAACAGGGCTGACTGGGGTGGGCCCTTGCACTGTGGACCGCATTGTTATCTCCACCAGCAGATCCCTGACCTCCCATCCAGTTACCCCTTTTCCCCGAAAATAAGACAGCGTCTTATATTAATGTTTGCTCCCGAAGATGCGCTACGTCTTATTTTCAGGGGATGTCTGATTTTTCCATGAAGAAGAATACGGTACACATTTATTGTTGAACAAAAAAATGGAAATTTATGACCTATATACGGTACGGTAGTCGTTGTCATCACAAACCAGCTCCCTGATTGGCCGCAGTGCAGCCAGAGCTGTTCAGGCCGTGAGAGGTCTCTTTAAATCAGGAGTCAGATGCCTTATGGTAGCTTTGGGGGCCTTATATTCCGGGGAGGCCTTAAGTTCGGGGGAGGCCTTATTCTCGAGGAGGTCTTATTTTTTTGGGGGGATGCCTTATATGACAGCGAGAGGCAAAACTGGAAGTAGGTCTTATTTCCGGGGGATGTCTTACTTTCGGGAAAACGGTATGTTCCTGCATCTTCTTAGGACAGAGGCTCTAAATGCCTCTGCTTCGAACCGATGCACAGACAGGAAAAAGAAAAAGTACCCGGATTTCTTAAGTTGGAGGCCGCACATTTTTCTTTCCCTAGGGCATGACTGTATGATTACCATGTGTTTAGGTGGAGCGTTTCATCTTAGGATCTCACGTAGGCTTTCCTCGTACAAAGTAAACAAAACTGTCAGAATTTTCAAACCTGAAGCTAGGAACTTTCTGTCTGAGGAGATCAAAGGGAACACTTATCACAAGAGCTTTCCTAAACATCAAAGAAGCTTCTAGCTGTTCTATCTTACAGGGGGTTCTACGGAGGTCAAATTTGGGGGAGAGAAGATCCCTCCAGCCTGGGAGCTTGGTGCCCAAGAGATAAATGTGGGAAGAAAGGTCGGAGGAGGCTCGTGAAGGGTCTGGAGCAGGATGAGGACAAGCCCTCACCTCTCACCCACCTCCACTTGTGGGAAACTTGTTGTGCTTGACGGCCATTGTGTAGTAAGCTCCAGCCACGTTAGCACTAACCTCGGGCTAGGTTTCTATTATCCCAAACCCTATCTCTTTCCCGTAAGCCAGCTGTTTCGCCTTAAGGGCTAGGCCTCATTCCTCCTTCTCCCCATAAATACCTCGAACTCCGCCTGAATAAACGAGACTTGATCAGAACTTTGTCTTGTCTCCATTCCTGTGTCTCTTGTCCCCATTCATCCCCACTCCCCCTCCAGGGTCCTCGTTGACGTAACCCATGGGTCGGGACATCCACTGCTCTGTGAATGTCCACTTCTGACTCCAGTCTCTAGTCCCAGGTCCCAGCACCCTGTGAGGCAGCACCTCCTATTTTCAGAGGCCTACAGAGGCACATTATTTCATTTCTCTCCAGAAAATACCCACACTGCTCAGACTTGACTTCATATCTCAAGTCCTTCCTTTTGGGATCAAGGATTACAGTACCTTGTCAAGTCAGAAAAAAAATGAATAATATACCCACCACATGCTTCCACTCCTACCATCGGTCAGTCTTTCAGAAGGGCCTCTCTAAACTGCCAAGAAATTGCTAGTTCAGGCTGGCATTGACCTAACCCCTTGGAGAGTCAAGCTTGTCCAGGCTGCTCAGGTGGGTGGAGGACAATGATAACTGATCAGAAGCCACACTCCAGCCCTGCTCACCATTCAGCTGGCCCATTTCTGTACGTGGGTTAAAATGTACGGAACTATACACCAGAACCATTGCCAACAATTCACTCATGGTTTAATGGTATTGATGCCCTGACTAGAAGGCAAGTGATCTCAGATTTTGCAACCAGCTAAATCACAATACATTCTAAATCTCACCCTACCCATCTAGCCCTTCATGGCGGAGACCTGGCAGGGAGGGGGTAAATATAACACGAGAGATCATGTGTGAATTTGCAAAGGGGTTAAATCCACGTACATGGCTTACAACTTGCGGACCTACTAGAGTGTTTACATATTCCAGAGTCAGTAGGTTATCAATGTCTACCTACTTCCACCATCATGAAAATTATTTGCTACAAATACGCATTTCCAGAAACTCATGTGAAGTCTGATACTAGGAATTAGAAGGCCAAGATTGGTGACGTGGCATCTGAAGATCACTGACTGGTTACCAAGTATACCCGGACCTCAGTTGGCAGGACCAAGGCATGCTAACCACACAAGAACCATCAACATCTTCTCGACAAGAGCAATAAAAAACCAGACGTACTATATACCTACATATACAGGTTATATCTCCCTTTTACAATAGGAAATATCTCCAAGAAGTGTCATTCCACTCTGAGTAAACTGATTTACCTCCTCAAAGTTTTCCATACACACATCAGTAAAAATGAAATAAGTTCATAAGTTATTGTAAAGGAGTTTCCCCGGGTAATTTCATGCCAGGAAAAACACTTAGAACTATACCTGCACACAGTGAGCACCTGGTAAGCTCACTAGCAGTCGCAGTTGTACTCTGAGTGACAGCAGGAGCCGTCTAAAACCCCACTTTCCCATCCTCCACTCAGGAGTTTCCAACCCCTCACCCCCCTGCACATTCCACTTGCCGGCAATGGTTTAAAGAAATGACACAGGGCCTCGCCTTAGTTGTCCTGACTTCCTTATTCTGGGACAAGTCATTTGGCATCTGGTATTTTCTAAAGTTTTTCAGGTACTTCTAAATGGCTAGCCAGGGTTGAGAATCACTGAGGTACATAATACAAATGAACGTACTTCCTAACACAGGTCAAATCTCATTTTTTAGAAGCAAAAAGTAACGGATCTTCTCCAAGCTGATCCTGTCATCACAGGTCACCTCTGTCATTTCAGATTGTACAACAGGAGTTCCAAATCAGAGGAGAGCCTCCAGCTGATGCTCACAGAAGGGCCCCCACCACAGAGAAGGCCGCCAGCAGCTCTGGTTCACACCTGCTCAGGGACATCACCGAACTCACAGGCTGCCGGGAGAGGCTGGCCCCAGGCGCTCTGGGTTTACCCCTTAAACCCCATGGGTGGCCCAAACCTTTCTGACTCCACAGATCCTTTTATTTTATTTTATCTTTTATATATTTCTTTATTGATTTCAGAGAGGAAGGGAGAAGGAGAGAGAGATAGAAACATCAATGATGAGAGAGAATCATTAATTGGCTGCCTCCTGCACGCCCCCCGCCAGGGATCGAGCCCACAACCCAAGCATGTACCCTTGGCCAGAATCGAACCTGGGACCCTTCAGTCCGCAGGCTGATGCTCTGTCCACTGAGCCAAGCCGGCTAGGGCTCCACAAATCCTTTTAAAAATAATGTGTAGACATTCTAGTTTCAGAATCTATTTGCATTCTGTTGCACCCCCGCCCCATCTTGTTTCAAGGTAAAAAGGGGAAGTAAAAGCATCCTCCCCCATCTGCCCAGAGTATCCCCACACCCCAGTCACCTTAACCAGGAGATATTCTGTCCATCTTGGGAGACACTCAGATTCGCTCCCTACACTCACTTTAAGGGCCCACAGGCTCACAAAGGAAAAAGCCTCCAGAAAATCGGAAACACAGACACTGTCTGGTCCCAGCCCAGTGAGGCACCCCGTTTTCCAGGCAGTTTACCTGGAGCGGAGAGAACACGGGGGCCTGGTCAACACATGCCCATGTGAACCCAACAGAAGCCAACACACTGGATACAGAGAAACTGTTAGGAGCACTGGCAGGAAGAAGGGCTGTTGGATAGAAGCATCAGGGTGTGTGAACTAGCAGCCGTGGCTCTAATGCAGTGGTTCTCAACCTTCCTAAGGCCGGGACCCTTGCATACAGTTCCTCATGGGGTGGTGACCCCCAACCATGAAATTTTGCTACTGTGATGCATCGTGATGTAAATATCTGCATTTTCCGATGGTCTTAGGCGACCCCTGTGAAAGGGTCATTCGACCCCCAAAGGGGTTGCGACCCACAGGTTGAGAACCGCTGCTCTTAGGGAAGAGGAGAATAGAAAGGAGCCTGGGAGATCCTTTAGTGGATTCAGGAAGACACCACGGATAGCAGTGACTGTCTCTGATGACAAAGAACAGCCCAGGGTGACAGAGGGACTATCGCAGGCTGCAAAACAAAACACCTGTGCTCAGTTTCACTCCCGCCCCTTTCGAGTTGAGTGACCTTGGAAATACCACCTATTTTCCCTGAAGTGTAATATCCCCACTTGCAACACAACTGCATTGATAGTAGCACCTAAGTGGGCAGGTGGTGATAAAAATGAAACTAGACGTGGATAAAAACACGTATCACAGTGCCTGCCTGGCACATAGCAAGTGCTCAGTGAATTATAGCTGTTTCCTCGTCATTTACCCAATTTTGTCATTTATATTTAATTTAACCATTTTCTTTATTACTGAGGAAATCAAAGAGAACCCTGAGTCCTGGGGAGCAGTTTCTTGTTTTAAGGAAGAATGTTAATATAAAGTAATTATTTGTTATTACCTATTATTTTTCCGATACTGGCTTGATATACCTTCAAAAATATACAATTTCCCCCCAAATTGTTAGAAATACCTTTAACAATGTGCAAATGAAGTTAGAGAACCTTCAAGGGATATAATTTATTCTTGACTCTGAAGTCTTGCATGAGCAGATTTATTTTTGTCTGAATCGGTCCCTGAAGAGTAGAAATGTTTTAATTCCTATTCCTCTTATAGGAACCATAATATGCATTAGTGTCAATGTCAAAAAAAGCCACCTCTACACGGTGCCAATTTTGATCAAATAGCAGCCGCTCCTTTACAGAGTCTCTCTTCCACGGCCCTCTTAAAATCATAATCGTGAGCAACTGAATTCCTTTGCTCTTTTCCTCAGAAGCACACATTTCACACACGATTCTGGTTACCTACAGTGGGATCCTGTGGCTGCATCTCCCCTTCCCACCCCCCGTGGAGTCTGGGCCTCTGATAAGACCCTGTTAATGAAGGAGTCACTGTTGAAGGCAACACTGAGACTCCAGCTTAGTCTTTGCCAAAAAATTATGCTAATGCCACCCTTTCCACCATTAACCATGGGTTACATTTCTCTAAGAGGCAGCTGTCAGCACACACCAGCCCTGGTTAACAATGAGGAGTTTGTATGCTGAGTAAACATCTCCAATAGCCCCAGTTCTTAT
>PVJN01001153.1:25181-153281 GCA_004026805.1 Lasiurus borealis | reverse complement strand
TTTCTGGGGAAAAGCATCAAAACCCAGCATGCCATTTGCCACTCCCCCACCCCCATGGAAATCTGCAATGCTCCAGACAGTGGGTGCTCCCTCAGCCTGAGTCCTGGAGTGAGGATGTGTCAAAGCATAATCCCAGTTGACCTACATAGGAAACACAAGTATAGAAATTAATGTGTTACCTCCCAGACAGACATCATTGGCAGTATTCAATAATCACACAGTCCAGCCCTTCAGAGATAATCTCAGCAGCTCAGGTAGCTGCCCACTCCCTTACATATGAAAACACCTTTGAATACTGAATTAACCAAAACCAGTTTGTTTTAGTTCTTCCTTGAATGTTTTGGTATAACTCCCCTGTGAAGTTCCTGGCTTTTGTTTGTTGGAAGCTTTTTGATGACTGCTTCTATTTCTTCCATAGTTATTGGCCTATTGAGATGTTTAGATTCTTCCTGATTGAGTTTTGTAAGGTTATAATTTTTCTAGGAGTATGTCCATTTCCTCCAGGTTGTCCAGTTTGTTGAAATCGAGTAGTTCATAGTATTTTTTAACAACACTTTGTATTTTGGTGGGATATTTTGTTATCTCCCCTTTTTCATTTCTGATTTTGTTTATTTGAGTCCTCTCCCTTTGCTTCTTGTTGATCCTGACTGGGGGTTCATCAATCTTGTTTATCCTTTCAAAGAACCAGCTCTTGGTTTTGTTGATCTTTTGTATTTTTTTTTTTGTCTCAATGTCATTTACCTCCACTCTGATCTTTATTATTTCCTTCCTTTAGCTTATATTGAGCTTTTCTTAATGCTCTCTTTCTAACTCTTTGAGTTGTAGGTTTAGGTAATTTATTACCATTGTTTCTTGTTTGTAGGCTTGTAGAACTACGAACTTACCTCTTCAGACTGCTTTCACTGTGTCCCATAGATTTTAGATTATTGTGTTTTCTTTGTCATTTGTTGCCATGATGTTTTTTTCTTCTTCTTCTTTGATCTCTCTGGTAACCCAGTCATTGTTTAATAGTATACTTTTTAGTCTCCATGTGTTTGATTTCTTTGGATTATTTTTATTGTAGTTGATTTCCAGTTTTATGTCACTGTGATATGAGAAGATTCTTGATATGATTTCTATCTTCTTGAATTTGAAGAGACTTTGCCTATAACCCAGCATAAGATGTATTCTTGAAAATGACCCATGTGCACTTGAGAAGAATGTATATTCTGTGGCTTTAGCATGAAATATTCTGAATATGTCAATTAATTCCATCTGCTCTAGTGAGTCATTTAGGATTAATGTTTCTTTGCTGATTGTTTGTTTATAGGATTTGTCCAATGGTGATAGTGTGGTATTAAAATCCCCTACTATGATTGTATTGCTGTCAATCTCTCTCTTAATATCCTCCAGTTTTTTTTTTTAATGTATTTGGGTGCTCCTGTATTAAGTGCATATATGATTACCAGAGTTATTTCTTCTTGTTGGTTTGCCCTTTAGTATTATGAAATGGCCTTCCTTATCTCTTGTTATGTCCTTCACTTTGAGATCTAATTTGTTAGATATAAGTATTGCTACCCCAGCTTTTTTTTTTTTCATTTCCATTTGCCTAAAAACCTTTTTCATCCTTTAACCTTCAGTCTGTGTGTCTTCTTTTCTGAGGTGGGTTTCTTGTAGACCGCAGATATATGGATCATGTTTTCTTATTCAATCCATTACCCTATGTCTTTTGATTGGAGCATTTAATCCATTTACATTTAAAGTTATTATTGATAGGTACGTTTTTGTCCCCATTTTTATTTTTTACCCTTGTGTTACTTTTTCACTTCCTATTTCTTTTATTTACAGGATATCCTTTAGCATTTCTTACATTGCTGATTTTGTGGTAATAAATTTCCTTTTATGCCTGTGAAGCTCCTGATTTCACCTTCAATTTTGATCGATGGCCTTGCTAGGTAGAGTATTCTTGGATTCTGACACTTTCTTTCCATGAACTTTGTATATTTCATTCCATTCCCTTCTGGCCTGATGAGTTTCTGTGAAAAAATCAGTCACTAGTGTGATGGGGGTTCCTTTGTAGGTAACTTTCTGTCTCTCTTGGGCCACTTTTAACATTTTAACTTTGTTGTTGGTGTTTGCCAAATTAATTATAATGTGTCTTGACATCAGTCCTTTGGGGTTCATTTTGCTTGAGACTCTGTGAGCTTCTTGGATTCCTGTGTTGTTGTTTTTTTCTTCGCTATATCTGGGAAGTTTTTTGTCATTATTTCCTCAAACAGGTTTTCTATTCCTTGCTCAGTTTCCTATCCTCCTGGAATGTCTATTATGTGGATGTTGTTTTGTTTCCTGTCCCAAAGTTCCCTTAGCCTCTCCTTCTGCTTTTTAATTTTTTTTTTCTAGAAGCTGACTTACATGGATAGTTTTTCCTACCTTGTCTTCTAGCTCACTGATGTGGTCCTCTGCTTCTTCTAGTCTACTGTTGATGTTTTCTATTGAGTTCTTTACATCAGCAATGCCATTTTTCATATCTTCTTGGATCTTCTTCATTTCCTCTTGGTTTTTAAACATTTTGCCGAATTTGTCTTCCTTTCTTTACCACCACCTTATGTCCATTTATCTAAATTATTTCTCTAGCACAGTGGCTCTCAACCTGTGGGTTGTGACCCCTTTGGGGGTTGAACAACACTTTCAAAGGGGTCACCTAAGACCATCAGAAAACACAGATATTTACATTACGATTTATAACAGTTGCAAAATTAGTTATGAAGTAGCAATGAAAATAATTTTATGGTTGGGGGTCGCCACAACATGAGGAACTGTATTAAAGGGTCACGGCTTTAGGAAGGTTGAGAACCACTGCTCTAGCAGATTGCTTACCTCCATTTTGTTAATTTCCTTAGCTGGTTTTACCTGTTTTTCTTTCACATGCAGACTGTTCTTTTATCTTCCCAAGGTCTCTCTTCTCTAGGTGTCTGGTTATGTAGTTCTCTCTCTCCTGCATTGATTTAAAGGCACAAAATACAATACAACCAGGTACAATGCACAAGGCACTGAACCAAAATGTACTCACAATATTAATAATCCCAAATAAAGTGATCAACAGAGAATAGGAGATGAAGAAGAAGAGAGAAAAAAGAAAGTCATGCAAAATAAAATTGGGAAATGGAAAAAAAGTAAGAGAACAGAAAGGGAATAAAAAATAAGAGGGGTAAAAGCTACATATGCCTGCAACAAGTACCTAGAACAGCTCAACAAATGCCTGCAACAAGTACCTGGACATGAATACAAACTACAAACAACTTATATCAAGCAAGGTGAGGGAAAACAGAGGCAAAAAACAAACAAACAAAATAATAATCAAAACAATCTCACATACAAAAAAATCAATGTAATCAAGCAAACAATAACAAAAGGACAGAGAGAAAAACAATTTTTTAGACACTGAAGACCAAGAAGAGAAAGATGTGTATAGACTTGGAGTAGGGGATTGGAAATAGATATATAAGTAGGGTGAAATTTTAACAAGGTTAAAAAGAAAGAATAGGGAAAATCAAAAGCAGGAAAAGGGTCAGTAAAACAGGACAACAAAAGGGGAGATATTAGGAAGAGAGTGATGGAATAAAGGTAAAGTTGAGATAGAGTAAAGTGATGTTAAAAGGAGATGAAAATAGAATGTAGAACATTAATCCCAAATTAAAATAAAGAGAAAATAAAATGACACTTAAAAAACTAAAATAGTAGTAGTAATAATACTGATTAAAAATAAAAATGTAATAAATAAAAAGGTAAAATCAAGTGAGGGAAAACGAAAAAAAAAGTTCATTTCTTAAGTAAAAGATTTTAAAAAATTAAAAAATAAAAATAAAAATGTGCAGTAGTGAAAGTCATTCACATCCTCTACTGTTCTGTTTGGTATGCCTTTCTCCTAGTCAGGACAGTATTTCAGTTCCTGCATCCCACTGCTCCTCAGTGTTGTAAGCCAGTCCTGATTTTTTAAGTAGGCAGATAGTCTTAATTTCTTGTATTCCTTTATCTGTCATTACGTAAGAGTCTATTTGTGATTCATCCCCTGGGTGGCAGTGTTTCTAGATTGACCTCCAGCTCTTTAGGTCCTCTCTAGCCAGTGCTTATATCCTGCTTTCCCTGTGGCACTCAATACCGGTTTGCGGGTGTGGGTTACCCCAGAACTGGTTCTCTGATCGTTATTCCCTGCTCTGATCCCCAGGTTCCAGAAAAACAACTTTCCCCTGCAGTCTCAGTAATCAGAAGCAAGTATTTAAAGAGGGGGGAAAAAAAAAAGAGAGAGAGAGAGAGAATGTTAGTGTGCGAACTCCAGGGCTGCATGCAGCAAGTCTGCGCAGCCCTTTTTTCCCCTTTGAGTCTAAGCAGCTGGCAAACTTAAAAAATTTTAGGCTGTCCTTTTGCGTCAGATTAAAATTCGTTGTTTTTTAGAGTTCTCTTCTATTAATAGCTCTGAGGACCTCCTTCCAGATCATGCCAGCTCAACATCCACGGATTTTTCTAGGCACAGACTTTCCCCGGTCCTCCAGCACCTGCAGTGCATGTATTTCTCTCTACTGCTGGCACCAGAGACTTCACCTTATCCCAGGCAATATCTGACCTTTCCGTGGTGGAGTGTAGAGCTCCTTTAAATCTGCATGTTTGCACCAAGTGGGGACTGGTGTTCTGGAATTCGCAGCTGTTTGCTGGGTTCTGTAGATTTTCATGCTTCCAATAACATCTGCTTTTCCCTTCAAGATGGTGTGGTCTCCGCGTCCCAGCAAGTCGCTCCAGGAAGGAACCCATCAGTAGTGGGGGCTGCCCAGTCAGGGAAGCAGTCCCCCACCATCTCCTGGAGTATAGCTGTCCCTCAACTCACCAATAAACACTCCATGTGTGACTCTCAGCTGTTCTTTCTATCTGCTCCAGGACAAGGCTCTGGACATGTGTGTCTATTCCGTCTCCATTTTTTTTTATCTCCACTTTAATATTTTGGCATGGCTTTATTCATTCAAGAAATATTTGTGTGCCTTGGACATTTCAGGAGTTGTACAATATTCTGGACAGAGGAGAATCAGGAAAATATCCTATTAATAAAAGCCTATGTGGTCATCACACCCTCTCACCATGATGCCTTCATGCTGCAATGAGTGATCACCAGGAGGCTGCATGTGCAGCTGGCTAGGGATTTCAGAGAGAAAGGCAGAAACATAGATAATGAGAGAAAATAATTGATAGTTCTTTTGTTAAGGGAGATTTTTTTAAGTGCCATCAATAAATAATCACATATTTCTTCATACTGACTTTATATGAGAGTCCCAATATGTGATTCTTTGCTCTATTATATGTAGTATATGTGCTTCCAAATCCCCTCGTCAGAATTAATCACTCCTACCCTTGGTGTCAGGAGGGAGATGTAACATCAGATTTAAATATACCAGTTATGCACTTTGCTCTTTGTCCTAATGCATGTGAATTATTCAAATGAACATGCTGCTCAGTGCACAAAACAATTGGCACTAAATGAAAGAAAAAGGGCAGTGCAGAAATGCTTGCTGTTATAACAAAGATAAAGATTTCCAAATGTTGTTCATATTTATGTTTTCTTCCTATGGAAAGTAGATATATTACAAAACATTCAGTTACTATGGGTGGCAATATTATTAATCTATAAGCTCTCAGCATTGTTTTATTTTTTTAACTAGCAGCCCAGCACACAAAATTCGTTCACAAGTGTGTATGTGTGTGTGTCCCCTAGACCAGCTTTCATTCTCTCCAATCTGCAACCCCTTGAGGAATGTCCACTGGGATTGGGCCTAAAGGGACAGTTGGACATCCCTCTCACAATCCAGGACTGCTGGCTCCCATACACTTACCCGAATGCCTTCCTGAGTGCCCCTAACTGCTTCTGCCTGCCAGCCTTATCATACCCTAACCACTCCCCTGCCAGCCTGATCAATGCCTAACTGCTTCCCTGCCAGCCCAATTGCCCCTCACTGTTCACCCCTTCAGGCCTGCCTCCCCCCCACAACTGCCCACCCCTTCAGGCCTGGTTCCTCCCAACTGCCCTCCCCTGCTGGCCTGGTCTCCCCCAACTGCTCTCCTCTGCCTGCCTGGTTACCCCTCACTTTCCTCCCCTGCTGGCCTGATTGCTCATAACTGTACTCCCCTGTAGGCCATTGTGCAGAGGCTATCTTGTGTCCACATGGGGGCAGCCATCTTTGGCCACATAGGGGTTGCCATCTTGTGTGTTGGAGTGATGGTCAATTTGTATATTACTTTTGTATTAGAGAGGATTATTATTAAGTCATTTATGCAACAACCTTTTTTGAAGACATACGCAGTTTCAGTACATATCCTGATACCCTGTGTGATAGAAAATTAATTAAGATACAGTCCTTACCTACAAACCTGCCCTCCTGCATACAGGGCCAGAACTAGGTTCAGAGGAAGAAAGAGGGCACCATGGGAAAAAAATTCAGGGAGCACTGGCGATGGAGAGGGTAGCTGTGTAAATTGCAGCTTGAAGGAAGCATTAAGTGGGTCAGGCAGACCAGCAGGAGAGGTATTGCCCCTTCTGGAAGTTTGAAAATCCTAGAGGCATTCCTGGTGGTTGATGGGAGGGCAGGTCTGGCATTTGCTAGATGGAGGCCCAAGGTGCTTGGTGTCCTGCTATTCATGGCTAAGTTTATACCTCAAAGAGTCTCTTGCATCCAAACTGATAGTTGAGTATCCCTCCAGACATTTATGTAGGTGAAAATCTGGTTATTAGAATGATCTCAACTCCAACCCAACTGTTGTCACATATAAGCACAAAACATGCTTTGCACGGTAATAATAAAACTTCAATTTTGCAGGAATATGAATCCCCAATGAAACAAAGGAAGACTGTGTTTTACTCTCATTGGAACATGGCCAACAGTTATGTTTTATCACTGGCAGTGTCATTGCTCCTGGTATTTGTGTCACCAACACAATATCCCTGAACCAATCTTCATTTATATTTGTCAATGCCCAGTGATTCTAGGTAAACATTTCATTACTTTATGAATGTTGTCTCCAAGCATTTTCATACAGAAATACAGTACACATTTTACTCATATTACTTGCCTTTGTTATTACTCTAGTTAGGATATTATAGTGGATTTTTTAAGTTATGAGTGTAGATACGTTATCTTTTACATTTATTTCAATATAGTAAAGGACAGATTACATTTTAAAAATATATACAAAGGGAGCACTGAATCTTTAAGCTGGACCCAGTGAGATGGGCAAAGTAGGTGGAAAGAACATTGTAGGCAGCACAGAAGGTCCTCGAATAAGAGGGTTTCATGATAATATTAATGAACTTCAGTACAGACTTGGCTCTTATATCAATTAGCCTATGGCAGTGGTTGGCAAACCCCAGCTAGTGAGCCACATGTGCCTCTTTGGCCCCTTGAGTGTAGTTCCTCCACAAAATACCATGGCCTGGGTGAGTCTATTTTGAAGAGGCATTAGAAGAAGTTTAAGTTTAAAAAATTCAGCTCTCGAAAGAAATTTCAATTGTTATATTGTTGATATTTGGTTTTGTTGACTAACGAGTTTGCTGATCACTGGCCTATCATTGGTTCCATTATACATGATTTGGCTTAGAGTCTCAGAACCTATGAATGAGAATTTATTGTACTCTAAAATTTTAATGTGTGGAAGAATCACTGAAGGGTTTTGTTAAAATGTGGATTTTATCTTATTAGGCCTGGGGTGAAGCCTGAGAGCCTACAATTCTAATGAGCTGGAGGCTGATTCTGATGTTGCTGGTCCATGTACAGACCACACTTTGAGTAGCAAAGTCCTAGACAAAGGGAATTACCTGGATGAAGGTATAGAAGCCTGAAGACTTTTTCTGGGAAACAATTAGTCATTTGGTATAATCAGAGTACAACATGCAAGGTATTGTGTGATGAGAGATGAGGTTAAAGCAGGGGACAGGGTCAGAGCAGGCAGGAACTAGTCCACCCTGTTTGAACTTAATTTTGTAAGGAACAGAGAACCATGAAAGGATTTAAAGTAGAGTGTGAGATGTTAGATCTCTGCCACCGTGTAAGACACCTCTCCTGGGCACAGGGAACAGGGAGCTCCATGAGAAGACTTTTCCAATTATGTTGCTTAAACATAGAAATAATAAAGAGGAACTGAGGAAGCCACAATAGAGTAAAGGTATTTTGGAGTTAGATTTCCTGGGACTTCATAATGGATTGAGTGTGAGTGGTGAAGGCAAGGATCAGAGATGACTTGCAAGTTTCTGGTAAGAGCACTGGTGAATAGTGATTCCTTTGACAGCAAAGGGAGCAGAGGAGGAGATGCAAGCTGGAAAATTGGCTTTTAGGTAAATGAACTCAAGAAACTTCTATCAAAACACAGGAAGTTAACCAACTGGACTTTGATGTGAGGGCTTCTATTAACAGTGTGCTGTGTTGTGGAGAAAAGGGAATCCTTGTACACTGTTGCGAGGAATGTAAATGTGTGCAGCCATTATAGAAACAGCTTAGAGGTTTCTCAAAATGTTAAGAATAGAATGCCGTATGCTCCAGTAGTTTCACTTCTGGGTATATGTTATAAAGGAATAAAGATCAGAATCTCAAAGAGATATTGTACTCCCATATTCATTTCAGCATTATTCCCAGAAGCAACTATTCCAGGGACAGGTGAATGAATAAAGAATATGTGATATATACATATAAAATATTTTCAACCTTAAAGAGAGGGAAATCCAGCCATTTTCAACAACAACATGAGTGAACCTGGAGAACATTATGCTAAATAAAATAAACCAGACATAGAAGGACAAATGATACATGATACCATTCATATGAGAAATCTGAGTAAGTCAATTTCATAGGGGCACAGGGTAGAATGGTGGTAGCTGGGCTTGGGCAAGAGGTATTAGTGAAAGGGTGAAAAGTTTGGTTACACAAAATGAGTAAGTCCTAGAGATATGCTTAGTATCAAAGTACTGTATTCTATACTTTAGAATTTGCTAAGAAGGCAGATCTGATGTTAACAGTTCCTATCACAAACCAGTAATAAATAAGAGGGCAGAAGGAAACTTTTGCAGGTGATAGATGCATTTATGGCATGGATGAGGTGATGGTTTCACAGATGTATACTTATCTTTAAATTCATCAAATTATATACATTAATTATGTAAAATGTATTTTATACCAATCATACCTCAATAAAGTGGTTTTTAAAAACCACTGTATTGGCCCGGCTGGTGTGGCGCAGTGGTTGAGATATGAACCAGGTCACAGTTGCATTCCAGGTCAGGGTACATGCCTGGGTTGTGGGCTCGATTCCTAGTAGGGGGTATGCAGGAAACATCAGTTCAATGATTCTTACCATTGATGTTTCTATCTCTCCCTCTCCCTTCCTCTCTAAAATCAATAAAAATTTTTAAAAAATGTGTATTTTAACAGGAGTCATTCAATATAGGCGTGTTCACTCGTCATACTTCAATGAATTTCTGAGGGTGTGGAGGAGGAATAAGATCCATGGTTATCCAGGCTGCGTGATGTACTAACATATTTACTTTATTATTGGAAGGGGATTAAATATTGTAATCAAAGACACAGGTGGGATAAATTTCCTGCTTTCTAGGCTGCCATCTCTTTCTCACACATATACACCACACACATTTATATCTCCCTAAAATCCCCCTACTTATTCAAATATTCAGGAAACAGTATCTCAGCTACCCTCAAGTAATGTAAGTTTATTGTAAGGCCATGTTTCTCAAAAGAAGGCCATATCTCAGAGAATTACATCAGCCAGCCAGGAGTTATGGGAAGCAACGGGGGAAAAATGTGGCATAGCTTCCTCAGTTGTTCAATCAAAGGATTAAACATTCACTCTTATACAAAAAAAAATTACTACAGGTCTCTTAATGAGGAAAGTGCAATCTTCTCATGCAATTTTAAAAATAAAAGCAACTGCAAAGAAATGCTGAACTTGTTGTAAACTGCTGGGCCAAGACCCAGACTGCCAGTGGTACACATCCATTTCTTTTCTTTGGTTAAGAGGAAAAGTCAGAGAAGTATTCTATAGGACTCTCACAGAAATCAAGACAATTAGTAGCAAGAGCCCCAGAACAGTTATTGTTAGAGTGGAGTATTGTTCAGAGAACAGTTAGCTAATGCGCCCAAGATGGGTCTGGCAAAGGAATGATCTTGCCATCATCTCAGCAGCTGATGTTCCATCCTCTGCCCTCAGGTAACTCTGTCAAAGGTCCATGTGCTTCAGCATGCTTACTCCCTCCTGCCATCCCCACTACCACTGCTCTGTATCTGTTGTTTTCTGCTTTGCCATAGTGTTTGCCTATTAATAATCTCAGGACACCCTGTGGTCTTCCATAACCTCTACAGCCTACTTTCTTTCTGGGTATCTTTTGCTTCTGCTCCATCTTTCAAAAGCCCAAGCCAATTTGTGTATTAAATGCAAAACTTTTACTTTATTCAAACCTATGTCAAACCCAAAACAATGTTTTTAATAAAAATGGCTGAGATATTAAAATAAATAAGTAGAAACATAAATAAGTAGAGAGCTTCTGTGGAAGACATGCTGGGTGTTTTGAAGAAAGACACTTAAACTTGGCAAACAATCCATTTGTTAGGAAGGCTACCAGCTTACATGTTGTCACTTTAACCTTGAGGAAATTCACAGGCAATTCACAGAAAATTAGAAAGCCACATACATGGTAGTTGTCTTTTTTGGGAGGCAGGCTATGATGAAACAGGAATATTTTCAGAAGAGGATCCAGAGCTAGTTCCTGGGATGGTGCTGCAAGATCTGTAGAGAACAACAGGCAATCTGTCTGCACATCACAAACCAGCCTGGGGACTGCACCAGACTGCAGTGTGCACATGGGCCAATCATTTCTCTCCCAACTGGACTCCTTACCAAGCATTTCTTATTATACAAATTGGGAAAAGACACCCGTTCTTTCCCAGCTGCCTATTTTCAGAGCTGAAGGGCTGCTGCCTCACCTAGTCCAATGGCAAATAAACAAAAGTCTTTACATAGAGTTCTGATCATTAAATCCACTGACTCCTATGAAGTCTGCAGCGCTGTCTTCAACATTATCTTCGTCTGATCATCCGTAACTCAGGGTTAAAAACTTCATTTCCCTCTGATGTGATGAATTAGTGCTTGAGCATGAAGCTTACATGTGCAAAATAAATATGAGTAGGAGTTCCGGCACAGCCTCACTCCTCACACCAAATGTTGTCAGTCCTGCTTAAATCTCTGAGCTCCTGGTGAAATCATGTCTTACATGGATGGTGTTACCATAATCCATTATTTTCAAAAGGTGTCAAGCTGGAGACCTTGAGCTGAAAGGGGCCCACAGAAAGGAAATCCAGTTGCACTTAGACGCCTGCACTCCTGGAAGCTCTCAGCAGGTGGAGGAAGGTCTGAGCCACCCAGAACAGCTTTCTGTGCAGAAGGTGGGCCATTAAATGCTTCTGAGATCCATTAGTTACTCCCGCTGAAGCTGAAAGAGTCCTCATAAATGTGCAAAAATTAAATCGCCTATGAGGTAAAGAATGAGATTGTCCTTTGCTGCTAACCATTAGTTTCTGTTCAAATACTCTAGAATCACCCAGGGGACACAGAATCACAAGCCCACACCTGCAAGGAATGCAGCACTGACTAGTTCTGGGTCCCAAATTCCAATGACAGCTCATCATCTGATAATGATGCTCTGATCTGGCTTCAAGTTAACTTATCCTCATCACCAGCACCACTCCAGGGGGAACCCTCACCTCCATTCCAGGTAGCTCCAGGCCTCATGCGGGCTCAATCATAGCATCAAGTGCCTGGGTTCCCTGAGTGAGGGCCGCACAGGACCCAAGCAGAGCACCAGGTACAATCTGGGGATGAATGGGACTCATTAGAAAGAGAGATGTAACTCCATTTGCTCTCCTCTCCTCCCTGAACTAGGAAGAAGGTGGGTCTGGGACTGCAGTCAGCTCTTTGCCTTAACACGAGATCTGGGCAGGAAAGCAAAAGGAGAGGAAAGCTGAAAGTAGCATGACATTGGATCCTTCTGATCCTGTTTTAGGCCCATAATCCAGTTGTACATCTGAATTTCCAATCATGCTAGCCAATATGCCCCCTTTTTTTCTTAGATTTAGGTTTCCTTTCATGTCCCAAAAAATAGTCCTAATTGGTAACCAACCAAAATGGAGGTTTAGATTTAAGTTCAATTTTGGAAAAGGATTATCTCATTCTACAAAAGAGGACACTGAGGCACAGGTAGGTGGCTGTTCTTACCTGCCAAGCTCCTCTGCTAGTTAGCAGCCTAGCCAGGACTAGATTCTCCAGCTTTCTCGTATGCTGTTTTCACTAAACTGTGGGGAAAATCAACATGTAGGATTTGTTTAAAACTTTTTTTTTCCATTTTGTCCATCATCATCGGAGGATATTATTTCCATTAATTTTTTGAGGAGAGTGGAAGAGACAGAGGGGGAGAGAGAAACATGAACAAGAGACACCTTGATTGGTTGCCTCCCACATGGGCCCAAAATGAGAGGGGAGCAACCTGCACCCCAGGTATGTGCTCTTGATCAGTAATGCCCCCCACACCACCTAGCCACACTGATCTAGGCAGATTAAAACTTTTGCTCCAGCCCTAACCGGTTTGGCTCATTGGATATAGAATAGGCCTGCAGACTGAAGGGTCCCAGGTTCGATTCTGGTCAAGGGCATGTACCTAGGTTGCAAGCCCGTCCCCAAGAGGGGGTGTACAGGAGGAAGCTGATGGATGTTTCTCTCTCATTGATGTTTCTAACTCTCTATCCCTTTCCCTTCCTCTCTGTAAAAAATCAATAAAACATATTAAAAAATAAAATACTTAAAAAAAGCTTTTGCTCCAACTAAAAGTTTCCTTGTTGTATAATATACTTTAAAAAGTATTTATAAATTAACATTTCAAGTGATCCTTTTCATTGTTGACTGGAAAAAAACATTCATAAATAAAATTTCTCAGAAATGTCCTGTGGTCTGCTGTAGTAACAAGAGAAATAGCCCAACAAAATAGCTTAAAATGTTTTATTAAGTATATGTAATTACAGGGTAATATTTACAAAGTTATGTTTTTTAAATAAAAAAGTACCTTGGCAAAGATTGCAGATATTCAAAGCTTCAACAGTGATAATTGATTTAATACATATAAAAAAAAAAACTTTAACGGTAACACAGCTGTAAAACAACTTTGGTCTTTAAATCACTTCGGAAAATGGCTACTGACAAATCGCACACCTTTAATTGCTATGGAAAAAAAGCCCTCAAGCGAGGATCTTGCACATAGCAACGCTGTATTTTTTATTTAGATTGGTTAGTGGACATTCATCTGGTGTGGGATGTAATTCTCAATGATGGCTTCAGTAAATAATGCTCCATTTAATAAAAAAAGAAATGTCTTCCTTTCTCACCAACCCTAATAATAACACATCTAAGATTTCACTGACGTTGCCTTACAGAGAAACTTATTACAAATGCTCCTTCTTTTTTTTTTCTAAAAGATAAATTTATGGGAAACCTTGTCTTAAATGACAAGTAAGAGCTGTCAAAAAACCAAAGGCAGGAAACTGCCCATTCACTGCTCAACTCTTGAAAATTACCTGGATTATCCCTTTTAGCCATGGGAACTCACAAAGGACCCCAGTGGGAGTTAGTGATTTTGAAAATACAACGTATGTAAAACTTTCTGAACATAATCACCATCAAATTAAAAATCATAAAAAGATAAAGGGTTGCCCAACAATTATTTCTCTAGTTTCCAAGGATAGATAGATAAAGAGGATGTATTTCCATACATAACATGACAGATGTCTAATTTTGAATACTCACTTTGGGACAAGAGATATCTAGAGGTGGAATAGAACATAATTCTTATTGAGATGAAGAATTAAGCACATCAGTTTTGAGCATTATTAACTCAAACCACAATTTGTTTGGTCACTTACTGAAGTGACTACAGCATCCTGCAAAGAGTAATACTTTCAATTATGGGCTAGCCTCATTATTTTATTCTGACATTCTCAGAATTTTAAACAGAATGAATCTGGCATTTCCAGGTGAAAAAATCACCACCTCTGAAGGTTTTCAGAGTATGTGAAATTTGTCCTAAAAAGAAAACTCTTGCTCACCCTACTAAAATTAGTGGGACATCTACATATAACCAACTCTCAATCATCAAATATATACTGAGTATCTAATGTATGTAAGACATGGAAGGGAAAAGAAGTGGGGGAAATCTCTTGCTATGGAAGAATTTTCAAATCAAATGAGAGAAATGGGGAGGAAGGACTGAAAGATGATCAGAAAAATTTAAATTGGCCAGAATGACTGAAATAGCTGTTGCAAAAATGACAAATGGCATCACTCTAAGGACATACAATAAAATTAAACAGAAGAATCAATGGCAAAAATTAGATCAGTGAGTAAAATGCAGATTATGGGGGAAACAGATATATGATGCCCAAAACATTGCTAACTGTTTGAATTAGGTGCGACAGAAAGTTGGGAGCCATGACAATCTGATTGAATGAGAATGCACTGGCCCAATGATGCCCAAGCAAGAGGGATGCTGCTGCTGTGGTCCCTTTTCCAGAGAAGCTGACAACTACTCAGATAACTGGCATTTATCCTGCTACCTCTCTGCCTTGTCTCATGCAGTGAATGCCTCCAAAGATAGGCTGCATTAAAGAGAACACAAAGGATGGATAAGTCTCAGTTGATCCCCAAATAAAGGAGAGATTACTACATATTAAAAGGTACAATGTTAGTGTATAAAAAAGTTCACTCTAAAAATTTTAATATCTGGCTTTTTCTTAATAGAGAATAAGAATTTGGATATTTTTCAAGTCTACCTGCTTTTTCCCTCCTTTCACTGAAATTGTTTTCTAAAGTTATAAACAATATTCATAAAATATAAATATTTTCAGAAAAAAAGAGCAGCAGGAGCCATGCAAGTTGTATAAAGGAATACAGCTCCCTCTACATACGATAGTATTTTGGACAGCAACAAAATAGGGAAAAATTCGTTGTGTGGGTGTGTTTTTTTCCAAGAAGCGCTGTCTTCATAGTGTGTTCGGTTTTCTGAGAGGCATCACAGGTCATAAATTCTGGTTTGCCTGGGCAAACCACTTGGTCCCAACATGAAATATGACAATCAATTTGACATTAAAGAGGCACATGGGAACATTCAGTGAACTGAGAAATATAACTATTCGTAATATGACTACAAATAGCAATGTCTTATTATTACACAAGCAGGAAGAATCACTAGTATTTTTAGAGGGTATGGTGAGCAGTCAAAAGACTTGGCATCTGACCTAGAAGTTTTAAAAGTTTTAAGTGATCAAATATTCTCATCAAATATAATCCCACTCAACAAAGGTCTCTGTATTTAAATGTTTTTGCTAAAAGCATGAATTAGCATTTGCTCCCCTGTAGGTACCCCATTTTTATTCGTACAGAAGAAGCATGTGCCTGTCTTATACATGTGCACATATAAATACACACCCACAAGGAGGAAAACCAGTGCTAATAACCTAAACATTCTCCAGGTGACCACACTGTCAGAACGTTAATTTTTTTCTAACATCATAGAAAATGGGGGTTTTACTTTACTTTTCAATCATGGAGTCAGGGGGGATATGAGGCAGGACACAGGAAGATGATGAGTGTATATCATGCAACATAGATACAGTAGCAATAGAACCACCTTTTGAGGACTGGTCTATTGGCCTGACAGTGACACACACTTTGTTGCCATGCAGGGGACATATAGTTAAAACCTCCATCTTGGTTTTTTTCATGCCCCAAATCAGAAGAGAAGTGAAGAAACACCATAGACTGTGCCTTCAAAGCCCAGGAAGGGAATACATATGTTACAGCCATCGCTACTTTCGCTGAAACGTGTGAACACAGTTCTCTGAGAACAAGTCTGGCTCCTTTCTGCAATGACGCTACCATGTCACTGAACCATGTTCAAAGAGGAGAAAAGGTGCTACATCTTGCACAGCAGAAGCAAACAACAGGAGGACAAGACAGGGTTGAAAGGTTGTGTGATAATAGAAAAAGGCATCCATCAATAAAATCACCCTAAATTTATTGAAGGAAGAATGTGTGAATGGCAACCCCCAAGAATGAACACCATGATCTCCAAGAGTGTCACATCGCACAAAAACAACACATAAATGTTTCCAACTAAATTCCTGTCTGTACTTAATTTGATATCCCCTTGATGTAGAAGTGGCAGACACATTATTCGGCTAACACCATAACTGCCAAAGTGGCGGTAAATCTGAGTTTGCTAAGGTTCTAAGGAAGTCACGATTTTTCAGTGACATCTCTGGGTAACCACCAGGTTAGTCCCAGATAATTCTCCCACTGAACCAATTTATACTGGTAATTGAAAGTCCAGAGGTTCTAGGATCTGAAAGGCTTCATTCTTGGAAGTTGCCCACTCTACTTTTGCCCTTAATTGAAGAAAATTAACAATAAAAAACTGGATTGCAATTGGGCACACAACACAGATTATAATTCTTTTATTAACTAAATCACAAATGCTTTGAGTAAAAACTTAACTGTAATAACCATTTAAAATTCAATGATTTACTTTCTCTTATAGATGAGAGTCACTTTTCTTGTTTTCTTCTCTTGAACAGTGAGTGAGTCAAGGCCAAGGTCCTTAAACATAAGTGCATTCCTTTCACATCTTACTACTCTGCAAGTGAGAGTCCATCACTTCAATTCAGTTACTCTGAAAAATTGAGAAATGAACATGTAATGTGTCTATTTTATATGCATTAATAAGTTGATTTATCTTAAAAATTTAGAATTGTTTCAGATCTATAATATCTAAAAATAAAGTATTTAATCTTAAGTTTGCAAAGGTCACAGTTACAAGGCACGCAGATCATTAGCCATTTTTGTGGCAGTAAGGGAAAGGGCAATGCCAAATGAGAGTAAGGATCAACCAAGTCTGATCACTTTCATTTGCTGGGTTAGCTTAGAACAAACCAAGGGATGCTGATTTTGTAAAAGAAAAGGTACTGCTCATAGAATACAGAATATTATTCCATCACATTCACTTTACATCTATATCATTAATGCAAGTGAAACAAATATGTGTTTAGGTATAAATCAAATAGGAAATGGTCCCAAGGAGGGTACTTTGAACCTCAATCATGGACAAGGCAGACACACTGAGCATTATGCTGTTAGCTGTCAGCTCAATGATCCCACCATGCAAACATTTAAAGTTAACCGATAAATTCTGAACAGCTAAATATTAGTATAATTAAGGACATTTCAAAGATCATTATAGATTTTATGTGCTATGAACAAAAACTGCTATATCTCCCCATCCAGTAGTTCAAAAAAAGTCACATCTTAAGAGAAATTAACAAAGAAAGTGGTACTCAAGGTTTTATACTGGTTTTTGACCATGGGGAAAAGGGATTTCATTTCTCTATTCAACTAAAGAAGAATGACTCCACCATAGAAAAAGGAAGAACAAAAAATTAAAAAATATAGGACACCAGAATGAAAACATGAGCAAACCATGCCACAGTTCCACGCACCAGTTCTTTGTTTAATACCATTTTGTTTATTCCTACTAACTACAATATTTTTGAAGGGTCGTAATTAGTATAATGAAATGTGAATGTTTGTAATAAAGGCTGTGATACACAGCTACAAAAGTGGGATCATTCTGTGGCTCCTTGTTGAACACAGCCTAAACATTGTTTTAAACTTAATCCACCTACAGACATTTAGTGTGATTTTACTCTTATGCAAACATTAATTGAACTGTGGAATACAGCCTCTTGAGTTAATTCTGCACTTTTGATAGAAAGGTGACCAGGTAGTCACAGACTTTAAAACAGTAAAATGGAAAGTAAACTATTTACATGATCAAGACATGACAGTAAATACTAAGCATATGAAGAAATTTTTGACAAGGTAAAAGCACATTAAAGTGTATATAGAACTAAATGAATACTTATAGCATTCAATATCTCTGACTTCTTTAACAAATGCATCTGTTTGAAATATTTAATAAAAATTTAAATTGCTAGCCCAGAATCCCCCCCAGCAAAAAGAAAAAAAAAAACTGGAGTGGCCAAAATTTTTCTCTCTCTCTTTTTATTTATCTAAGGTGCATGAATTAATGCACAGGTGGGTCCCTTGGCCTGGCTGGTGATCGGGGCCAATTGGTGCCTTCTTGCCCAGTTCCAATCAAGGGCAATTGGGGCTGGCTGGCCAGGGGTAGGGACCACGGGAGGTTGGCTGGCCGGGGGATTGGAGGGAAAGGAGGAACCACAAGAAAGCAGCTGTGGGGGCACACTGACCATCCAGCTGGCTAGGGGAAGGGACTGCAGGAGGTTGGCTGGCCATGGGAGATTGGCTGAGGGAGTAGACTGACCATCAGGTGGCAGCTCCTACATTGAGTGTTTGCCCCCTAGTGGTCAGTGCATGTCATAGGGACCAGTTGACCAGTCATTCGGTTAACTGGTGGTAACAGATACTTACGTTTATATATATATAACTACACACACACACACACACACACACACACACACACACACACAAACACTAGAGGCCTGGTGCATGAAATTTGTGCATGGGGGGTGGAGGTGAATTCCTCAGCCCAGCCTGCATCTTCTCCAATTTGAGACCTCTTGAACGACAGCCTGTTAGGCCTTACTTCTATCTGTCAGCCTGATCACCCCATAACTACTTCCCTGCCAGCCTGATCCATACCTAACTTCTGCCCGGCTGGCCTGATTGCCCTAACTAGCCTCCCCTGCTGACCTGGTCACCCGTAACTGCCCTCCCCTGCCAGTCTGGTCACCCCTAACTGTCCTCCCCTACAGGCCAGGTCACCTCTAACTGTTCTCCCCTGCAGGCCTGCCCACTTCTCTCCCCCCCCCCCCAAGTACCCTCCCCTGCAAGCCTGGTCACCTCCAAATGCTCTTCCTTGCAGGCCTGGTCCCCCTCACTGTGCTCCTCTGCCAACCTGGTCACTCCCAACTGCCCTCCTCTGCTGGCCTAGTCACCCCTAACTGCCCAAAACTGCCCTCCCCTGCCAGCCATTTTGTGTCCACATGGAGGCAGCCATCTTATGCCTTGGAGTGATGGTCAATTTGCATATTACTCTTTTATTAGATAGGATTTTTAAAGGAAGGCAGGGAAGAGTTGGTGTTAGTTAGTTTTTAACACTTTTTTGTTGATTTCCAGAGAGAGAGAAAGGGAGAGGGACAGAGAGATAGAAGCATCTATGAGAATGAAATATCATGGATCAGCTGCCTCCTGCACTGGGGATCAAGCCCACAACTTGAGCATGTATGGAAGCAGTGACCTCCTGGTTCCTAGGTGGGCACTCAACTGCTGAGCCACACCCACTGTGCTCTTTCTCTTCTTTTAAATCCTCTCCCTAAAGGTTAGAACCAAGTTCCTTTATGAAAAAGCAGAGATATTAAGCTGCCATAGGTTAAATGCAACAAAATTACCAACACAAGCACTAAAGAAACTCTGTCAAGATTATAAAGATTTGTGCCAGATTATCTGCATGTCACATAAAAACCACTTTACAGTAACTGTCACTACACCAGAAAGGTGTTTTTTAAAAAGCAATAGTTTCTCTTTGCTGTAGCAGTATTACTGGAGAGCTGATGGGTGACACCTACAGCTTTTATATGACTAGTAGTGCAATTTTAACAGAATAGATTTAAGTTTTATAAATCAAGACATGCGAACCTTTATGTTTTGACAGAGTCCCTTTTATTTAAAAAGCTGTATTTCCAAGAAGCAATTTTATTTATTTTCAATGTCCATATTTTAACCAATCTATAATTGTATGTGCTTTTTATACTTACCATCATTCATCATTCCTTTCGATTCTTTAAATGCTAAGAATTAGTAACAAGCCAAGCAAGCGATTAGAAAGATTCCACAATTAAAAATCATTTCTAAATAAACAACTAGGTAGTAATATCATTCCAACTATTATACAAATTAATATATATACAAATTAATCTTAATTAAGGCATTTGATTACAATGCCTTTCTGTGGATCATACTCATATCCCCCACAGAGGAAATAGTCAGTTGAGAAAATAAATCTAGATTTAGAGAGAAAGTGAAATGTTTTGGGCTCACTCCATGGTGAGAGACTATGTCTTCCTAAAATTTATAAACCAGAAATTATAACTAATTGAAATCCTTCTATATTGGGGGCGCTACAGCATTTCATATTGGCCAATATAAGAAAGCAGTAGTCCCCTCACCCAATATCACTTGTCTAATGCATGCAACTACTTGGGAGACACAGAGCAGTGCATTTTTCTCAGAGGTGAGAAAGTTACGAAATAATACTCTTAATTCTTGATTAATAATCAAAAAAGAGAGGTCAAGGAAGAAAAACAAAAGCTCTGGATTTTTCCCAAAGCATAGACAAAACTGCTTTGAGGACCAGTTCAAATTATGATCTGGTAACAAATCAAGAAAAATATACAAATGTGTAATAATCACATACCATTAAGGGGTTCCTCTACAGCTTTCTGAAAAATATGTAAAATACATTTATATAAAAATAGAATCTACTTCATGTTCTTCATACTGAAATTTATATATGCTAACACTTAAACTATATAGTAAGCAGTGAATCCTATGGTCTGAAAGCAAGGCAATAAAGGTTAAAAAGCAAAGCTTGCCAAATATCACTAATAGTTTAATAATAACTGTTTTATTCTCAACATTCTTTTTCTGTGCAGAATTTCCCACCCCATCTGATCTCTATTCAAGAAATCCTAACTTCTTGAAAAACTTATTAAAGTACAAAATAAAGAGCAACATAATAGATAATATAGTTAAACAAGAGATGAGAGTAAAACAGTCATGCAAAGAAATTGTGTTAGGATTTAAGGGTCTAATGAATGGTTAATCTCTAACAGAGGCACAAGAAAAACTGCTGTGTGTTTGTGACCATGTAGCTAGGCATCTGTCTCAGAATAAACCCACAAGGTAGAGCACCTCTGCTCCCCCTTGCCTTTCAGGCATGTCTGTTGAGGATTGTCAGAATTAACAGCATATGCACACCCCACTTCCTGCCACACAAGAGTCTCACCTGAGGCATTGCAGGTACAGCTATCATTAAATCCTTTATGGGAAGATGAGTACAATACAGTCCTTTCCAGGTCTTATTTGAGTAAAGTAGCTTTTGTGCCTGTCACCATGACGAATCTCTGTTTATAAAGTTTTTCTTTTAACCCATCACATTTACTTCTCTCAGTTTATCTCTTAAATTTACTCCTTTTCTTGGAATTTTCCCAGATAGCTTAATAAGATAGCCAAAATGTAGTGAAAATGACAATACAGTGTGGAGGAAGGAAAATGCTTATAAAATGAGGGACATGAATCATAATTCAGAACAGATACTTTAAAGCAACATTTACATTTATTTTATATATTATTTTAAGTAAAATCAATTTAATATAAATTTACCCCTCACTTTAAGCCTGAAATTCTGTTTTGCATATGTACATTAAATTAATCCAACAGGTAAGGCGATATACTGATGTTAGCTTTCCTTCAGCAGACACAATGATCATTATTCTTACATATCAACTTTTCAGTACTGGGTATGAGAAGTCTGCATTATGACAAGGAATCGCTTATTCTATCCTATTGCTACTAAATGAACCAACATAGGTTTTAAAATAGAGTTGAGTTCAATTATGCAGAGGTTATGAAATGACTTCAAAGTTCTCTTAATTTTGTTACACTAAACAGACAACAAAAGAGTTCAAGATCTCAGTTACCATTCCTCATTTGAAACAATCAAGTGATCAGACCCAATTCATTTAAGAAATTTTAACTTACCCTAGGAGGCTGTATAGTCCTCTGATTGGAAGCTGATAAAATTAAAACATAAGAAAGTGATTAATATATAAATGAAAAAAATTAAGCCAATATACTGTTGAGTAATATTGGAGGCAGCCAATAGATGATTCTCTCTCATCATTGATGTTTCTTTCTCTTGTTCTTCCTACATCTCTAATATCAATAAAAAATATTTCAAAAATACAGAATGTTCTGAATTATACAAATTGACAGATTAAAATGGTGCAAATAATCCACCTATATCAAATAATAAACATACCAATCTGCTTACTTACATATACCATATCTCCCCCACTTTGTGGGGTAAAAATGCCGTCATCTACTCGCCCCACTGTGGACTCAACATTCTCCCTAATAAATGGGCAGAATGAGACAGTGACCAATCTCTGCCCCTGCTCCATCACCCCCCCCCTTAGCTCACTGCTCTTGTTACTTGTGGCCTATTTTTTTCCTTATTTCATCTTTCCAGTTTTCAAAGCTCCAAGTAGGTAACAAATGAAAGAAAATATTCAGATCCCTCTGAGTTTAAAGAGTTACTTTAGAAGGTTAGTTTCATCTACAGCCAAGATCTTCTCTGTGCTTCTTCTTAGCTTACCCTTCACTACTTCTGAATAGATTGGTTAATGAAGATAAAGTAATACAGGGCATGAAGAATGCGACAAAGGAAAAAGAACTACTCTAGGCACATAGAGAAGAGAGAACTGCCTTACAAAATCCAAATGATGAGTACTCAGAGCAGCTAAAACCAGTCCTAAATATAGAATCAGAGTCCTGCAGATACAAAAGCCTCAACTAGCTACATCCTGTGAATGACTCTATAGGAGGAGGATGCTACCAGTTAGAGTAGTCAACCCCACTGCTCAGTGAATTGGATACAATACTGGATTTGCTTATTTTAGTAGGTTAACACAGGCCCAAGAACTGCTCTAGTTTTCTATGCTATTTATTTACTATCTTTCTTCCAAGGTCCCAAAACTGATGGGAAATGCAGATGAGTGAAACCTGACTCAAGGGCAACCACTCTCTACGTGGGCCAGAAAGGGATAAGGCTCTGGAACAAGGAAAATGACTGCTGACTGGCCTGGGAAGTTTCTTCTTCCCCTGAAATCTGAAGGGAGAATATCAGATAAAGAGTGGAAAGTTGGCAATGGTAAAGGAAGGTGACAAGGAAAGTAAGCAAGGAGAAGCTCAAAGCTTACAGCTCTAGGTAAGAAAAGCTATCAGTGAAAAGACAAATAGGGTGAAGAATAAGAACCAGAAAGGAGAGGATGAGCTAGTTGGCTAACAGGTAAAGAACCATAAAGAGAGGAAGCAAGTAACCGTAACTGGAAGAAGGGCTGGCTTACTGACTCTTGTTCCCGAGAGGGCAGTATGATGGTTCATTCCTTAGAGACATACTGGATCCTTCCACTTCCTGAACAGCCTACTGTTCCACTCTCTGTGAGGCCATTTACGTACCATCTCCTATGAGATTCCCATCACTGTTATTGTCATTTTAAATAAAGCTCCCTCACTGGAGGGTCACAGAAAGTGGTTTGGTCCTTGCAACCAACCAAGAAGAAAACATATTTTTATAGTACTCTGGAAAAAAAATGGGTTTGGCAATATTAGTGAATTCACATTTAGCAACTTTCCAAATGGACCAAGCAGAATTACAGAACTTTATTAGGCCCATCAAGACTGTCACATATACATAACTCACTTCAACTAAGCCATGTCCTCTATGCAAGAAAATTACTGATTGATAAAGTGAAGGGTTGGAGATCAAATTTTAGAGTTACATTTTTGAGCTCAGAAATTTATGCACCAAAATTAGTAATAAGAACTGCCAAGCTGTTCCTTTCTATCCTAATCACATATAAAGAATAGTTTATGAGTTCCAATTCTCAGGCACGAGGAACATCAGCTTTGCCAAGACCATTCTGAAAAAAAAGGAGGGGGGGTGCGGGGAGAGGATCTATAAAGAACGGTGATTCAAAGGGACATAGTCAGCTGTGGGACCTCTAATATAATAAAACCAAACAGCACAGAAGTTAATTTTGTCTGAGTTAATCCTTCCTCTTCAATAAGCATCTGACCTATGTAACAGAAGAATGACTGTAATGTATCTGCAGCCACCATAGGCCTAAGGCATCAATAGCCACATCTACATCACTATAAAACCATAAAGCCTTAAGCGTTTCATATGATCTCACTTGCAATGTTTTGTCTTATTCTTCTCTCCTGAAACACTTGACACATGCCATAAATATAATTCTAGTTTGTGAATTTTCAAAAATACTTTTTCTATTGATACCAGAATTCATCTAACCTCCACAATGGACATGACAATTTCACTGACATTTTTATATATCTCGCTCTCTATTCCATGTCATTCTAAAATATCTGAGATGTGGTTAATATGGTTTCTGAATGCTACTAGGTTGATTTGTATCAAAACATGATTATAGTCCTTATACTGGTAATGGCTTTAAAAACTTGACAAGTATATAAACACCCTATATAAATAACAAGCCTAACTTAATAAGAGTTCCTTTTAATCTTCTATATGCTCTTATATTATAATTGTTTCCAGTGCCTAATTTAATTTTGTAAAGTTTAAATGCTTCCATGAAAAAGAATCCAACACAGCTAAAGAAGACGACCAGAGAAAAGGAAAGTTAAAATCTTACTCCTTAAAGTAACAGGTAAGGGTACAAATTTAAACTTGGAAATAATGTAAATGACCTAAGTTAAACTTCTCATAGGAACATTAACTTAATATAAAAAGATAGCTTAGATTTTTTAAAAACTATCTGAGGATTTTATTGCATTTGAGACACATTCATTAGGCTTTTCCAAAACAGAGCATCTCCAAGGAGCAAAAGTTTTTCTGGAAATGAGTGCTATTTTTACTTCCCGTTTCAAATGCTCAAATTTGCAACCTTAATGTTATACATACTCAGCTTCACAGACTCTATAAGAAACACGCATCCATTTTTCTAGTCTTCAGCAGCATCTACAGAGAGCAACGTTCCTTTGCTCTTCTTGCCCTTCAACTGAAGGCAAGTTGATGTGAAAAGGTAATTTAGAATATTCTCACCATGTCAATAAAATGGGTTAAATTCTTAATTTACACATGGCGTATTTAAGTATGATAGATAAAAAATAACCTGGTGACTTTTCCTAATCTCCCTTTGCTTTTCATGTGAGAACAGGATGTTTGTAATTTTATGGTTTCACAGGCTTTTTAGGGATGTTGGCAATGGAGAAGGGGGGAGATCAAGGTCAAGAGGGTGGCAGCTGGACAATGCCTGTCTCCACTTAAGTCAGCATCTCTGGACTTATTGGCTATTGTACTACACATCCTTCTTTGTTAGACTTGAAAGGCATGGGAGTATTGTAATAAAAGGAAGGACAAACCAGATAATGAAGGAAAAAAATAACAAAGATCTGACCATCAGTGACTGACATCTAGTACTACATAAATGCTGTATGGATACTGTAGCTCACATACTGTTCTCAGGCATTCATAGGGAGCAACATAATCAGCAGTTCCATTTTCCAGAATCAGACAAATGGTGATTAGAAGGAAGATTCAACAAAAATAGAATATGTACCGACATTCATAATGTGATGCTCATGATAGCTACCGAATGAATGCATTCTACTTTATAATTGTATTTTAGGAATTTATGAGGCACGAACTGAGAAAATTTCAGTGACAAAATCACCCAAACTTTATGAACATATAAACTTAAGATAGGTAAATTCTGGTTAAGTACTATGTTTTAATTGTTTAATAAGCATTTATTAAAGAGAGACAAAGAATATATAACAGAATTGAACTCTATGACCAGTCAGCAAAAGCTGAAGTTTAAAAATAAAGATAAAATTTCTTTGAAAGACTATGCAAGTCATATGGAAAATTATTTGACCATTTGAATTTATTTAACTCAAAAATTACTTGAATAATTCAAGTTTTATATGATTATTTATAAACACATAAGTTATACCTAAAGTAAAGCACAAAAACTAATTTTTTACTTCATTAATTTGTAACTTTTGAGTATTTTGATAAATGTTTAAGAGTTTGTTTTACTTCATAAATTTAGAGTTAAAAAACACTAGGAAAAAACAGATTGTAGGGAAAATCTTTAGACACTCACTATTAAAAGCACATATCTCATTTTATATGTATTAAAAATAACTTATACAATCTGGATGGTGTGGCTCAGTGGTTGAGCTTTAACCTATGAAGTAGGAGGTCATAGTTTGATTCTGGGTCAGAACATATGCCTGGGTTGCTGGCTTAACCCCCAGTGGGGGCCAAGCAGTGGTCAGCCAAGCCAATCAATGATTCTCTTTCATCATTGATGTTTCTGTCTCTCTCTACCTGTCCCTTCCTCTGAAATCAGTAAAAATATATTTAAAAAATAACATACAAAAATCTATATATGGAAAATTGGCAGATTAAATACAAAGTTTAGAAACAATAAGTTGATTCCACAGTTAATAACAATTGATTTAAAAAATAACAGAAGCCTAAATTTAAAACACAATATTTTTATTATAGCATAATATTTATATTATAGCATAATATAAAAGTATTTCAAAATCAATTATCAGAGGACACTTCTCTTTAATTAGCAAGAATGACAGATTTTGAATTTCAATTCCTGTCCACTTCTGGGCATCAAGGCCTATAACCAGTCCAGTATGCAAGAAAAGCAATGAGATGTAGGTCTCTGTGAAAGAGCTCTATCTCACAAACAATGGCCAATTAAAAACCCTCTTCTATTTATTAAAATCAATTCTCAACCAGTTCTTCTTTTCCATGGCATTAAAAAGCTTATGCATTGAAAACATACAACCATTTTCTTTTAAACTAGTCTATAACCTAAACTTTTCAAAATCTCATGATTTCTACCGTTTTCATTAGTTTCCAATACATTTCTTTGATCCTCAGCTGTAAGAACCAACCAAAAACATTTTCCAAATAATAGTATATTTGAAATTCTTGGCATAGACTAATAAAAATGAAAGCTGACTTACCAACAAATTTCATATAAACTAATCCAAGTAATTCTGCTAAAGCTATAATACCCAAACCTGAAATCAGAAGAGGACCATGCATTGGGGTGCACTCTGCAAAAACAAATAAAATTTTATATTAGAAATTCACATGAAATAACTGAACTTCTTAAAAGAAACAATAACAGTAATAAAATTAAGTCTTAGGGAGAGTAATTATTTTTCTCATCATCAAGAAACAAAAATTACCTACATTATTAACTCAGTCAATTAAATGATTCCAAATTACTAAAATAGAAAAGCCTTGTTGGCATAACATATACCTTATTACATCAATACTAACTGGAAATAGTTTGTGAAGCCTAAGCAATCCATCCAATGTTTATTTTAAAAGCTCGTCCATGAATACAGGAAGGGCAGTTTGGTCACTAAACAAACAGCCCATAAGCTATATACAGCCAATAGAAAAACACTAATCTCAGTGGGGACAAAATGATAGTGAAAAATGAAAGAAGCTCACAACACTAAATGCTGACAAGAATATAGAGCAACAGATATGTGCATTCATTGCTGGTGGGAACATAAAATCGTAATTTACTACAAAACTAGATATATTCTTAACATGCAATCTAGCACTTGCACTCATTAGTATTTTCCCAAATGAAGATGAAAAGACATGTCCACCCAAAAACATGCATTTCTATAGTGTGGGTCTAGTTCTGGGATTTTATAACAAATCAATACCTTTCCCATTTACTGAAAGCAACCAAGATGTCCCTCAATAGGTGAATGGAAAAACAAACTATCATCCATTCAAATCATGGAATATTATTCAGTGATAAAAAGGAGTGAGTTATCAAGCCAAACAAAGTCATAGAGGAACCTTAAATGCACACTAAGTAAAAGAAGCCAATTTGAAAAAGCTATGATTCCAAGCTTAAGACATTTTGGAAAATGCAAAACTATGGAGATGTTGACAGTGGAGGAGGCTGTGAGTAGATGGGGTAAAGGGGTAAAAGATCAATGGTTGCCAGGGATTTCTGAATAGGGAGGATGAATGGGAAGAAGAGCACAGAGGATTTTTAGGGCAAGTAAACTTTTCTAATAATATTCTATGACTATGATCCATGTCATTATCTATCTATCTATCTATCTATCTATCTATCTATCTATCATCTATCTATCTACCAAAGTCTAAGCAACCCTTACAACCAAACATCTGGAATGATGGGCACTGACCAAGACCTTGCTGCTGGGGCCCTGACAACCATGAATCTGTTTCACCCATATCCTGAACCCAGACAGGAGGGAGGAGGGAGACTGATTCCTCACAGAATTGGCTGTTGGTTAGCTGGATGCTGGGGCCAACCTCCTGTGGTCCCTACCCCAAGCCAGCTGGCCTCTCACCCCATCGCCTCCAACTGCTGGCCAGGCCACAGGACCCCATCTGTGTATGAGTTCATGCACTAGGCCTCTAGTACATTTATAAAAATCATAGAATGTACAACACCAAGATAAACCCTAATATAAACTATACACTTTGGGTGATAATGCTGTGTCAATGTAACAAATGAACTACTTGATGAGAGATGCTGACAGTGGAGGAGGCTGTGAGTAGATGGGGTAGAAGGGAACTCTATTTCCACTCAATTTTTCCATGAACCTAAAATGCTCTAAAAAATAAAGTCTATATATTTAAAATAATAAGAAAAACAAAGAAAAGGGAAGAGAAAAAGAGCTCTATGAGATATTACTGGCAAGAGAGAAATTGCTTAGAGAAGATTGTGACCCTTACCTGACACACAGAGGCTTAATCCGACCACAGAGAGCACAAAGCCCAGCACCTGAAGAATCAATATGGTGATGCTGAAGGAGGACATCCCAATAGCTGGAGCTTCAAGGAAAAAGCATGTTGCGAGTGTTTAAGAAGCAATAACTTCCACTTGTATTTTGTACAGTCAAGGTCAATATCCTAGGACCACAGACTGACTCTGGAGCTCCTTGTCAAGGGGTGGCTGCTTTCCCAGTGACTTACACCATTTATCTCCACTCCCAGAGTCACCTCCACATTCACATCCTCAGCAGCCTTTCATTTCTGCAGGAAGCTAGGCTGGATTGGCAGTTTTTACCCCAGATCTTAGAACAATGCTGCTTTTACCACACGTGAATATTTTACAATAGGAGTGGCTACTAGCAGGGCTTCAGCACATGCACACAAAATCGTTCTGGTGGAGAACCACTGTGTAAACATTAGACATTATAACCCCTAATTGTGTTTTAGAACAAATTAATACCATGTTGATATATAGCAACCCAGAAATAAGCTCTCATACCAAGAGTTATATGTACAAATGGAAAAAATCGATTCTTTAATAATAAAAATATTTGATGATTTAATCCCAAAATGCAATGAAAATTGTTACCAATTGTAAGTTGGATAGCTCTATCATTTTTAAAAACTACAATGTTAAGATTTGCAATAACTTTATTATTTATAACCCTATTTTGTATAACCAGATTTTTTAAAGAGAGTTTTAGCAAAATAAGAGAACGAGAATGTTAATATCTATTTATAACTTCAATAACTGAAATAAGAATATGAAGATCATTAAGAAATTATAAAGCATAATTTTAAAAATCCAATATTGGCATTAATATCTCTCTGAAAATCACTTTTTTTACAAAATAAATACCTTGATAACCTAATATAACATTAAAATTAATCCATATAGGGAAAAATTTAACTATGAATAGCTTTTATTGTATTATAAAAACCTAACTCTTATTGTATTATATGAAACCATACAAAATATTTTAATCACAATGTTGCTTTTTAAATGAAAAAAAAAAACATAATCACGCTAAAACGACAAATACTTACCTATCATAAACACAGAGTACTGAAGTAGTATTAATATTATTGTAGGAACTACAATTAAACCAAGTCCACTGGCCCTCTTTGTTGAATATTCACCTGTTGATAAATAAAACTAACATTTAAAATATTTTCCTACTTACTTCTTACTCTATCAAAAGTTAAAGTATTCAATTTATTAAATGTATTCATCTCAATACTACACTTATAAATTGCAAAATGTTTAAAAATAAACTCTTACCCTAAAACCTCACACAAAGTAATTGACATTTTTTTAAGACCAAACTGAAGACATCTAAGTCTCACCAAGTCAAAACCTTCCATTGGCTTCGCCTCCTTCTGACTACCTTGGAGACTCTTACCAATCCCTTTATTTGCTATATTCAATCTGCCCCAAAATCAAAATAACTATTCTTTGTAGCTTAATTCATTTTTCTCCTCCCCACACCCTCAATAACTCCACTACAAAAAGAGCTGCCAAATTTCTGTTCCTAAATATTGCACCCACATTGTATTCTGTTAATAAAATGTTTTCTACCATCTACATTTTGAGTCCTAGCCTATCCCGGCTGTTTTTTTCATGTGCTTCATACTTATTCCCCAATCTCATTCCCGACTTCCAAAGGCAAATGCAATTTAAGATTGATTTGTTCCCCATGTTCATTCCCACTTCCATGTCTTGCCTGATGAAGTTTGCCTTTGTAGTGGGTTAAATGGTGGCTCTAAAGATCTACCTACCTCCTAATTCCTGAAATCTGTGATTTAGGATGAGCATTACATTATACAGCAAAATATATGAAAAAAAAATATGATCTTGAAAGAAGGGACTTATCCTAGATTAATGAGGTGGGGCCTAAATTCAATAAGTGTCTTTGGAAGAGAGAGGCAGAAGGAGTTTTAACACAGTGGAAATTGGAGTTATGCTTCCAGAATCCAAGGAATTGTAAAGATTGCTAGCAAACACCAGAATATGAAATCAGCAAGGAATGGATTCTCCCCAAGAGTCTTGCGAGGGAATATAGTCATGATGACATCTTTATTTCAGACATAAGGTTTTCAGAACTGGGAGAATTGCTATTGTTTTGTAACACCCAGTTTGTGGTATTTGGTTACAGCAGCTCTACACCCAACCATGTTCTCAACCTCATCAGCCCTGATTTCCTCATAGTAAATGAACATCTTACCTGGGACAAAGAGGATGGCTCCAACAATGATAAATGTAGTGAGCACTAGTCCAGCCACAAATAAAAGAATGGTTTTCTCCTTCGTAACACTGGCATTATATTTAAGTGCTTGAAAGAAATAAAACACACACACACAAAATAAATTCCATGAACTCAGTCTCAAGAAGTGAAGCCATTTCTGTAACTTAAAAAGTGCAGAGACAAACTGATAACTTCCTATAATCTATCTAATAATCTTTGAGGAATAACTCTAATATGTCATGTCAAGCCCCCTCAAATATTTTTTTTTATAAATCAGTCAATGATTAAACAGTGTCATGGTAGTATAAATATGGGTGCTGAATTTATGGGCAATATTTTCATTCCCCTATACTTTAAAGATAAAGTCATATATACCATGCTTACTCAATTCGGGCATTATTAACATTTAGGGCCAGGTAAGTCTTTATGGCAGAAGGGGGCTGCTTTGTACATTTAGAAGATTTAGTAGCATCCTTGCCTCCCTCCAAACTGTACACCAGTAACAGCCCCAATTGTACCAATCAATTGTGAAATGTCCCTTGAGGAGTAAAACTGCCTCAGTCTTACAATTAATACAGAAAATGCTGATGGGAAATAACTGGTTAATTGACAATGTTGAGAAAAAGAGAACTTTGTTCCATCTTACATAAAATGATAAACATCTGGAAATCTAGAAATTTTTTTTGAAAAAATAGAATAAAATTGGATAAATAAAACCCTTTTCATATCAGGAGGGGAGAAAAGAGAATGCTTAAATTGTTCAACTAAAATCTATATTTACTAGAGGTCTGGTACATGAAATTCATGTGCACTGAACACCAGGGGGCAGATGCTCATCACAGGAGTTGCCCCAGCCCACAGCAGTAGGGGGCAAGGCTGGCAAGAGGGCAGCACCAGGCCAGCCAAGGCAGGTTCCAGCAAGGGCTCTCCAATCACCTGACCGGTTACCCTGTGATCTTTTGACCTCATGGGGGCAGTCATCTTGTGTGTTGGAGTGATGGTCAATCTACATATTACTCTTTTATTAGATAGGATAGAGGCCTGGTGCATGGGTGGGGGCCAGCTGGTTTGCCCTGAAGGGTGTCCTGGATCAGGGACAGGTTCCCTAGGCCTGGCTGACAATCAGGGCCAATCTGCAGGGTAACCGGTCAGGTGATTGGAGGGCCCTCGCTGGAACCTGCCTTGGCTGACCTGGTGCTGCCCTCTTGCCAGCCTTGCCCCCCACAGGCTTGATCACCCCTAACTACCCTCCTCTGCAGGCCTGGGTCCCTCCCAACTGCCCTTTCCTGCTGGCCTGATCACCCACAACTGCCCTCACTTGTAGGCCTGGTCCCTGTCAACTGCCTTCCCTTGTTGGCTATCCTGTAGTGGCCATCTTGTGGCCACATGGAGGCAGGATCTTTTGACCACATGGGGGCGACTCTTGTGTTGGAGTGATGGTCAATCTGCAGCTGGTTTGCCCTGAAGTGTGTCCGGGATCAGGGTGGGTGTTCTCTTGGAGCATGGGTCCTGGGTGAGAGGTCTGTAGTGGTTTGCAGGCCGGCTATGCCTCCCAGTGATCCAAGTGGAGGTCCGGATATTTGGGACTTATTTATCTTCTACAACTGAAACTTTGTAGCCTGGAGCAGAGCCAAGCCTTCTGCTGGCACAGCCATTGAAACTTTGTTGCCTTAAGCAGAGGCCTGTATGTGCGGAATGCTTGGCTTCCTCTATTACCAGGGGCAACCCAAGTCTCGCTCCATGGTGGCAGCCATTTAAAGTTTATTGCTTTAAGCGGAGGCCTGGGCTATCCAGGATTTATAGAAAGCTTGGCTTCCTCCATTGCCAGAGGCAACCCAAGCCTCCCTCCTGCTCTCTCTGTGGTCATAGCCATCTTGGTCGGGCTAATTTGCATACTCACTCTGATTGGCTAGTGAGTGTGGCTGATGGGCATGGCTTGTGGGTACAGTAGAGGTAAGGTCAATTTGCATATTACTCTTTTATTAGATAGGATAAAAGGCTAAGCGACAGTCCCACTGTCCAATAGCTATGATGCACACTCACCACCAGGGGGAAGATGCTTAATTCAGGAGCTGCCGAGCTGTAGTCACTTAGCAGCAGCAGTTCTCGGGTGATACACCCAGAACCAGAGAGGAGGGAGCCCAATTCCTCTCGCATTCTGGGACCCCTTGGAGGATGTCAGAGAGCCAGTTTTGGCCTGATCCCCATATGCCAGGCCAAGGATCCCTACCTGTCAGAGGGACCCTGCTCACTCCACAGATGCCCTTCAAGCAGTAGTGCTGGCTCAGGTGTGGCCGGCAGGGAGAGAATGCAGGAGATTGGCTCTAGAGCATGTCTGACCCATCTGGCCCCATTCCACCCCTCCAGCAACCAATTGGGACTGCCTGCAATAATCCTTGCACCAAAGGGATTAATCAATTTATTTCGATGTTCAAGAATCCATGCACTAGGATACTAGAATTTCATAAAAATAAACTACAGATACTCAATAGGACTCATTAACTCTACTGTCAAGAGGAAATAATAATGTAATAGATAAGCCTAAAAAACATTATTTCTTTTACTATATTTTCATCTTAGGGGTTTTGTTTTGGTTAATATTAAAATTAGCTTTGTAACAAAAAAGTTGTTAAAAGTAACCTCAAAGCAGACTGAGTAGCAGAGAAAAACAGTGCATGACTGAAATTCTGTTTTTTCATCTAGGCCATTAATCAATATCTTGAGGGCGCAATTTAAAAAAAAATGTTATATTTAGCATTAAATTTACTTCCACTAAAATGAAAAACAGATTAAATATAGTAAGAACAACAAGAACCCCTAAATGAACATAATAAAATCTATTTTTAAGGTATTATAACCTAGGGTTGTACAATAAACTATAGTTAACATATTTCAGGTATAAAAAAAAATAGAAGACATAAAAATCACTACTTACTCATACCTTAGATTGCAAACTTCTACCTTATTCTTATTAGTGAGGTGTTGGGGGCAGGGGAAGGGAGATGGAGAGGTAATCAATCATCAATCCTGAAGCTGAGTAACTGAAATCCACATTAATCAGCAAATAGTGAAAAACAATATGGCAAAGTTCCCCAAGCTTTCATTTGATCCATCCAGGCTTGGAACTTACCCCTCAATTACCTAAGTCTTGACTCAGCATGGCTCTGCCTTCATATAGGGCACAGATTCTCAGATTCCCTATTTTTAGCACTGATGAAAGCACTGGTAAGTATAAAATTCATTGTATAGCTTATAAAAGGCACAGACACAGACAGAAAAATAAACTTCCTTTAGACATATGTCAAGTTTTCCATTTAATTCAATGCATATTGTTATGTAATAGAGTTTGAAAGTTCTACAAAAGGGTTATGAAACAGAAGCTGTTTCAAATATACTTCACAATTAATGAAACATTGAAAAGACACACTTCCAGGCTTAACTGAATTCATAAAAGAACTACTAAGATCAAGGAGCAAGAATTCAGTTTTAGAGTACAGTAGAAATTCATGCAAAAAAGCTGACTAGAGTTTGATTCCATATAAAATTCAACCTCTTCAAGCTTATAAGAGTTTTAGGAGAAAAATAATACCAACAATAGCAACAAAAATAAAACACCATAAAATACTACATTGACAGTATTTTACTATAGAACAACCTTTTCAAGACCTTTGCATATAAATATTGGAGGTAGCTTTAGTTTCTGTTGATTGGTTCAACTATTTACTACCTCCAACCCTCCCTTAAATTAGGCAACTACATTTTTATATATACTTTATTGATTTTTTTTTTACAGAGAGGAAGGGAGAGAGAGAGTTAGAAACATCAATTAGAGAGAAACATTGATCAGCTGCCTCCTGCACCTGCGGGCCCCCCTCCTACACCTCCCGCTGGGGATGTGCCCATAACCATGGTATATGCCCCAGATTGGAATCAAACCTGGGGCCTTTCGGTGTGCAGGCCAAAGCTCTATCCACGGAGCCAAACTGGTTTCGGCAGGCAACTATTGTGTTGTTGTTTTTATTAATCCTCACCCAAGGATATTTCCCCATTGATTGTTAGAGCATGTGAAAGAGAAGGGGAAAGACACACAGAGAGAAACATGGAATGAAAGAGACATATGGATTGGCTGCCTCTCACATGTACCTCCCCAGGGCCAGGGATAGAGCTTGCAACCAAGGTATGTGCCCTGGACCAGAATAGAACCCAAGACCTTTCAGCATGTGGCTTGATGCTCTCTATCAACTTAGCCAAACTGATTATGGCTAAGCAACTATTTCTTTATTATTATTATTATTATTATTATTATTATTATTATTTCTTTTTATTGATTTCAGAGAGAAAGAGAGAGATAAAAACATCAATGATAAGAGGGAATCATTGATTGACTACCTTCTACACATTGGACCAAGCCCGCAATCCAGGCATGTACCTTTGACCAGAATTGAACCTGGGACCCTTCAGTATGAAAGCTGATGCTCTATCCATTCAGCCAAACTGCCTAGGGGCTAAGCAACTATTTCTAACAAATATGTAAGTGAAGTCTACTTAATTAATCAGAGGCAATGAAAGAGGACCTATCTCCATGTTGTGTTCAGGTAAACTTTTAAAAAGAGTTTCTTTTGATTCATTTTCTTTGCCACATTTTAGCACATCTGACAGAAAGTGGGGAGAAGGTATTTTGTAGTCCAGTTGTCAATTTTTTTCAGTGTAGCCAAAGACTTTGCAATCTGATATAGATGCTATAGACCTCAGTAGTCACAAGTATTCTTTTTTGGTGATCTTTATTTGTCCTTTTAACAGGTAGATTATCTTTATTTATCAAATCTATCAAAATTTTAAATTCAAACAAAGAAAATAAATTCAAGTAACTCCACAAACACTTAGCATTAAGATAAAGCTAATCTTAATAAAAGACACTAATGTGTCCTTAGTGGGCTCTTATCAAACTTCCCGGTATGATTTCTGGGAAGACAATCTATGTAATTTTAAAATATGTATAGTACTTTAAAAGATTCCCCTCAACTAAAATCACTGAATTCAATACACAAAATAAAATACAAGAAATAACAGTAATTATTCTTTTTAAATACTTTTTAAGCATTGTCTTTGATTTACAACAAAATTTAGAGGGAGGTTTAGGGTACCCCCCCTAAACTCTCTGCCCCACACATGCACATCTCTCCCCATTATCAATATCACCCACCAAAATGATACAATTTTTATCAATGGGGACCTACAATGTGACATCATAATTACTCAAAATCCAGAGGATGCCTTAAGGGTTGTATATTCTATAGGCTTGCACAAATGCAAATTGACATTATTTTAGTACATTTACTGTAGTAAATGTCCTCTGGCTCTGCCTATGCACCCTGCTTGCACCCACTTCTAGGAATGACTAATTTTTTTCAATGATACCACAGTTTTGCCTTTTCCAGAATATCTTGTAGTTGGAAACATACAGTGTGTAGCCTTTTCAGATTGGGAATATGCATGTGATAGCTCATTTCTTTTTATCTGGATGTATCCCAGTGCATGTTGCCACTCACCTACTGAAATTCATCTCGGTTGCTTCTAAGTTATGGCAATCATGTAGAAGCTGCTATAACTATCCATGTGCAGGTTTCTATGCAGACATAAGTTTTCCATTCCTTCAGGATAAATACCAATGAGCACAATTGCGGGAACATCATGTAAAATATAATTTTGTAAGAAACTGTCTTCCAGAGTGGTTGTACCATTTTGCATTCCCACCAGCAATGTACAAGGTTTCTTTTGCTCTATATGTTGTCAGTGTTTACATTTTTTAAGCAAAAGTTATAACCTTAGTACTACCTGACATAGGAAAACCAAAATCATTGGGAGATAAAATTAGATTTTTGTGAAAAACTTAAGAATTCTACAGTTTTCCTCTTATACAATCTATAATATTATTAAATCTAGCCAGCCGTATCTCAGAATGCATTAGGTTGTGTCCTTCATTTATTCTACAAATATTTACTATGTAGTTACAATGTACCATGCATTTTTATTAGTCCATGTCAACCAAATCAAGTAGATTATTTACTCAAGACATGATTAAACACCTACTATGTGCTGATCATTATTCCAAGAGCTGCCTCAAGACCCCAAGTTCTAATGTGTGAGTGAGTGCCTGTGTTTGGGGCAGGGAAGGAGTGAATGACTGAAAGTGTTATTCCCAGATCTTCCACAGTTAAATAAAAGGTATGGGATTGCTCTAGACTAAGAAAGTCCCCGTATGTAATCTTTCAAGTTCATAGATTGAAGAAATGGCATATCCCTCTAGTCACCTGAACATACAGCAAATGTTAGAAACAGATACTCCAGTAATAATTCCCGTTTCCTTGTCACTGATATAAAGCACATAAAAGACAGAATGCATGTTGTACTTGATGAAATCTAGTGCAATTAGCAGGTCAATTTGAAGATCAAATGATAACTATCATCTTAATTTTCATGAAACTCTGAAGACAGAGTTTGATAAGCCCCTATAGACCTACACAGACCACAGTCGAGGAACAAAACCACAAATTCCAATAATTAAATGCCCTTTTCAAAGACATGACCTTTAGATGTTCCCTCACTAAGGAGATGGTGACTTGATGATGATACAAGAAGGATAACATCTCAGATTAAGAATAAATCATAAAGAGTAGATGTTTTTTATTTTATTATCATACCGATATTTTCTGACACAGGATCTTTTGGATAATTTTTGTATCTATTGAGTTGAAAATCAATATTGTCTTCATGGCAGGATAAAGCAGATATGATAATGTTTAGAATAAAATTATAATTTCAAGTTTTAAAATTATTTAATTGAATTTCAAACACTATTTTAAAAGTACTTAGAACCCTCATACAAACATACACATACACACACACAAAAAAAAACACACACACAACAACCAGAAGTCAAGTAAAATTTCATAATAAACTCATTCACTATCCAATTTGTTTTGATGACACAATTTTGTCAAAATAAATCATAACTAGACATTGCATTCTCAATATACAAGATCTAGAAACAAAAGAGCCAGGCTTTGTGCAGCAAGCACCTTCAATATAAAAGGTTAAAGAAGAGACTGTCCAACACACTAACTTCCTTTTCTTGATTCCAAACCTTCCCTGGTCTTGTGATGATACCATAACTTCAGAGTATATGTAGCAAGGTGGGGTTGAAAAAGGTCAAAGGAATAGCAACTAATGTCTATAAATAGCAACTAATGTCTCAGTATATTGCTGAACTGTAGTTTTGTTCAGTTCCTCTTATAATAAAATCAGTACAGGAAACATTATTTAATAGAAGAATGTGATAATTATGTGGATGAGACCAAGGAAAAGCACTGGGAGTTCAATATTATTTAATAGAATTCAGAGTAAACTTAATAACATAATTCTATTAATAGAGACATCAACTAGGTCACAGAATGATTCGTCATAATATTTATGATGATATTTTACCTTCTTCGATAGAAATTTCCCAATGCACATTAGTAGATGTCCTCATTTCTTCAAAATAAGCTTTCCAACCTACAAAGACATCCTCTGGTCCACTACTTCTTTAAAATGTGCTTTCATGGCCCAATTACTTTCAATAGTAAGCTAGTCCTCAAGACTGAGCTCAAGGAGTTAGGATCTGAAGGCTGTAGTTATGGATAATGTTTCTCTTGAACTCCCAACAATGATTTCTTCAGGGACAGCTACCCAAATACCTCTGAATAAGTATCTAAAATCCTTGAGAAATAATTTTATGCAAGAACTACAAACTTAGAAAATGAAATGAAAGATGCCTAGATTGTACAAGTTTGAAATAAATTATGGCAGTCCTGGCTTTGCACAATTGTCATATTCATGAACATGAGATACCATGATTTATTTAGTTAAATAATATAAGTCCCCTAAAATCACAGTTCAAATTTCAGTATCACAATATATTCATTGAGTGATTGCATAAACTTCGCTGCCATCTGTTCAGTTGTCCACAAATCACTATCTAAATAACAAATGTGCATCATGATTAGTGGCCAATCCTGTCACGTCTTTGAAAGACTGTTGAGGATGGTCACTGCACATCTGCTATTCCTCTCATGCAAAGACAGTAAAGCATATGCTGTGCTACCTCCTGTTTCCCAGTGATAAAACACTGACACTTTACAATGGATAATCAAAAGAGGCAACTGGGCAATAAAGATGAAAGAGCAAAGAAATGAAAAGCGATAATGCTAGAAGTGAAATTCGAATAGAACATAAATGACATCACAGGAGGAAGAGCTAACTGGGAATGTCAACACTACTGATATTCAAGAGACTAGATATGTAGTCAGGGGAACTTAGTAAATGTGAACTTATTGGCATAAATTAGGACAGTGAGGAGGTTGTGACACAAAGAATAAAGATGACCCATAAAATGTGACTCTAGTGCTGGGCAATGTGGCTCAGTTAAGTGAGTATCATCCCATGCACTGGCAGGTTAGAGAACATACCCAGGTTGTGCACTAGATACCTATTCGGGTGCATGTGGGAGGCAGCCAATCAATGTTTCTCTTTTTCTCTCTCTCTGTCTTCTGTCCTCTCTCTCTCCAAAATCAATTTTCTTAAAAAAATGAAGTGACTCTAGCAAAAACAACAAAACAAAAAAACCTTCACATGAAAGGAACTCTTAGAGATCATTCATGATACTGAAAATGCAAAGAATAAAATGTTGGAAGCTGATCTGAACTTAGAAGAAGTATGACAATTTACAAAGCATAGAAAGGATGCTTGCTCTGTATTCAAAGTTTTATGACAAGCATTGATTAAACTACTCTTGATGAAATGCTTTCATTTTCAATGTTTGTAAAGTTTTAATTTAACATGTACTAAATATTAGTTTTATAGTTGTTTCATTTCCTAATGCAGTTATTACTGAGAGTTTAAAATTATTTTTTCAGCTACAGTTGGCCTATGCTGCTATATTAGTTTTAGGTGTACATTAAGAGAGTTTTTAATGTTTTGACAAAAAATTTAGGGATCATGGAGCAATAGTAATTTTTCATATTCATGATTAGATAGCTTTACAACGTTTCAGCTTACATAGTCATGCTTATGGTCTCCCAGGTCTGTGTAAAGCAAATATACCTGTAAACAACAAAAGTTCAGTGAAGGGAAAGGCAAGGCTACATTTACCTATCTCAAAGAATTTAAAAATGTTAGCCAATTCTTGAGGTGGAGTTGGACTTCAATCTTACAGGAACAAGAGGTCTTGATAAACAGTGCTTGAAATCATTTATCAAACATGTCAACAGTGGAAAGTACCTGTTAAACTACCAAAGAATGAGGAAGAAGACTCATGAAAATCAACCAGGAATTTAGTTGCCAGTGAAATGGAAACTGTGAGTAAGAACAAAATAAAATGCCTGAAGAGCAGCACTGTCAGAGAGTTGATATTTTGGTTAAAGTTCAGTGTTTGATTGCAGTCATCTGTGAGCTACTTGCTAAGTATAAGACTCAACTTACAAATTGGTAAGTTAAAACTAAAGACAAAGGTATTTAGGAACACTTCACTATAGAATACTGGTACCTTTGTCTTTGAATGATGATCTAGGTCTCACTGTATGTGAGAGCTCTTGGCTTGGCTTGGCTTCAGGAGTTCAGAAGTCTTCTCAGGCTTCATCCTCAGAAGATCAATTCAAGATACTGTCTGGGATAAGAAAACTATTTCTCCTCAAAGTGAAAAAACAAACTGTTGTCTCTATAAATGTTTGACCTACGGAAGTTTCAGGTTTTGTCTTAAACCACCAAAAGACTGACATGCAGAGCTAGAAACACCACTGAGAGAAACCCTTGGTGGTCAAGTACAGATCATACATGGTCATCAAAGAAGTTAAGGAGTTATTAATTATAGTTTAAGAGCTATAAGATATCTCACTCTAAAAAGTATATAACCCAAGTTTTGGTCAACATGGTAAATAGGTAAACACAGTATTTGCATCCTCCCACAATCACCTAAAAACTACAGCTAACCCACAGAACAACCGTGATTAAGAACTGCCTGAAATCTAGCTGAATGGAAGTCCTACAACTAAGGACAAAAAAAAAAAAAAAAAAAAAGGCATATGGAGAATGTTAAAAGGAGTAGAGAGGAGAAACTATTGCATATCAACACATGGTGGGTAAAAATTAGAAGGGGTATCTCCATTGTGGAGGTCCTTCCTGAAGTTGGAGGTCTCCTAGCCCCACCAGATCCCCCAGTCCAGGATTCCAGCACCAGGAAAAAAGTCCCCAAAACTTCTGACTATAAAAAAAAAAGTGGGAATTGTGGCTGAGAAAGACAAAGGGCTTCTGGAGTCCAGGCAGTTCCTTGGGAAAAGCCTAAGCAAGGACTTCTTGGATTCACTGGCTCTGAACACTAACCTGGGACCTAAGCTTCAAAGACATGTCAGTGACATATGAGGAGAAGCTAAATGGTCTGGCATTAAGGGCAGGGCTGAAGAGTCAGCTTTTCCCAGACTTAAGTGCTGGCAGCCGCTATTCTGTTGCTGAGACCTCCCCTGCTCTCCCACCTCAAAGAGCCAGCAGATGAGCCCCATATTTGTGTCTCCTTCAACCTAGCTCACCCTGCTAGCCCAACACTGGTGATTCCCTGAGACTCAGTGCCATCCAACTTGCAGGCTCAACCAAGCCCTTTCCAGTGGCTTTTCTATACAGTTTGTTTTGGCTCATGCTTTAAACTTTCCTAAAATCTTTCAGATGTTCACAAACACAAAACAAGCAACATCTGACCTCAGTGTGCCCTATATCTCTTACTAAGTGGCCCCAGATGCAGCACTAGTGGTGGCCAACCTTGACACCTCCAAGCCCAGCACAGGTAACAGCCATCTGCAGATTGCTTTGTAACTCATGCCAGATGGCCCTGGGCAAGGAAGAGGCAAATAGGCCTGCTCCTACTAGAGCTAACAATTTGGTGGCCAGTTTCAGGAACACCACCCAACAACTTCCACTAGAGACACACTCAAGCGGCAGACTCATCAGGAACCAGAGCTCTGATGAAGTGAGTCCTGCTCTGTGGAGTTGGGTCCGGCAGAACAGATCCTGTGCTGTGGTTGCTGCCAGTCCTCACAGCTGACTGTCCTGGGTGTAAATCCCTCCCAATGACATGCCAACAACAATCAAGGCTCAACTATAACAGAAGGGTGGAAACAGCATACAAAGAGGCATGTCTGGAGAGCCTAGCTTGGGTAACAGGGGATGCTGCATCACTGGGCCCTAGAGGAAACCTACTACAGAGGGCTACTCTACCGAGATTGGTAGACATAGCTCTGCCTAATGCATAGAAAGAAACATAGGGCGGTTATCAAAATGAGGAGAGAAGGGAACATATCCTAAACTAAAGAATAGAACAAAACTCCAGAAAAGGACTAAACAAAACAGACAAGCAGTCTACCAGTTGCAGAGTTCAAATCGATGGTTATGAGGATGCTCAAACATTTCAGTGAGAACTTCAACAAAGAGATAGGAAATATAATGGAGATAGAAAACATAAAGAACCCATCAGAAATGAAGAATGCAATAACTGAAAGGAAGGACACATTACAGAGAATTAACAATGATGAAGCAGAGAATCAAATCAGGGATTTGGAAGATAAGGAAGCAAAAAAACCTCCAATCACAACAGGAAAACAAATGCTCCCCTGCTTCCCACCCCTTGCCCCCTGGCTCCAAAAAAAAACAAGAAAGAAAAAGTCGGACAGTGTAAGGAACCTCTGGGACAATTTCAGCTTATCAATACCCAACATGAGGGTGCCAGAAGGAGAAGAGAGAGAATAAGAAATTGAAAACTTATTTGAAAAAAAAATAATAATGAAAATTTTCCTAACCTGGTGAAGGAAATAGAGGTACAATTTCAAGATGGATAGTACTTTACAAAGTGCCCATCATACAGCACAGGACTCCACAAATGTTTAGGGGCTATTTTTATACACACCTTCAAATCTGTGTTCAGACTGAATGAGTCAAATATATTATGTACCTTACAAGTAAACACACACACACCAGTTATTTGTTCTAAGATGAGCCTCAAAATAAAATATTGTCACCAAAATATTTAGGTTCAAAATATTTAAGTATATTCCTTAAAACATGACTAGCAGAATAAATATAAAAAAGAACATTCACCTCACTAACACAAAAATCAAAACAGGATTTTTTTTTTCATCCATCAAATTAGCAAAGATTTTATAATTATAAAGATGTCAGGACTATGTGGAGAAAGTCAGGTATTCTCATATGCAGTAGTTGATGCAATGTTTTTTAAAAAACACTTGGGAGTATGTATCAAAAACTTTAAAATATCTCTGCCATTTACAGTTTTACATATCTTAAGTAGCCTTACTCTACTAGTATATAAAAAATGTAAAACTAAAAACATCTTTAATATCAATCAAGATTAGATTTGAGTAAATTACATGCATCTGTGAAAATAGAGCAGAAGCAGCTATACAAGATTTCTGAAAACGTGGGGGGAGGATCATTATGTACAAGTATATATGCTATATGACTCTAATTTGGTTTTTCTTTTTTTAAGAAAGGTTAAAAAAATGTAGAAAAAAAAACACAGAAAATTCGCTACACTAAACTAATAATTTATTTCTAGACTAGAGGCCTGGAACATGACTTCATGCACTGGTGGGATTCCTTGGCCTGGCCATTAACCAGGGCCAAGCAGGACTGACTCACCCAGTTCCGATCTGGGCTGATGGGGGCCAGCTGGCCAGGGAGGGGCAACGGGAGGGCTCTAGGGCATGTCTAGTCCTCTCGCCCAGTATTGATTGGCTGGACCCCAGCAGCAAGCTAACCTACTGATCAGAGCATCTGCCCTTGGTGGCCAGTGCACATCATAGCTACTGGTCAAGTGGTAGACCAAACATTCAACTGATTGGTTGGACACTTACCATATTTTGCTTTTATTATATAGAATTGTGGGATTCTGGATTACTTTTGTTTATTCTATATAACTTCCTATTTGTCATATCTAATAAAAGAGTAATATGCAAATGGACTGTATCTCTGTTACCCCAAGAAGCCACACCCACCAGCCAATCAGAGCAAGTATGCAAATCAACCCAACCAAGATGGCTATGGAAACCACCACAGGCTCCTCACCCAGGCCACCCCACATCGCAAGGGAACACCACCCTGATCCAGGACACTCTTCAGGGCAAACCAGCTGGCCCCCACCTGTGGAGTAGGCCTCTATCCTATCTAATAAAAGAGTAATATGCAGATTAACCATCACTCCAACACACAAGATGACTGCCCCCATGTGATCACAAGATCCTGCCCCCATGTGGACATAAGATGGCCACCACAAGATGGCCAGCAGGGGAGGGCAGTTGGCAGGGATCAGACCTGCAAGGGAGGGCACTTGGGGATGATCAAGCCTGCAGGGGAGGGCAGTTAGGGCTGACCAGGCCAGCAGAGGAGGGAAGTTGAGGGTGAATGGGTCTGCAGGGAAGGGCAGTTGGGGGTTACCAGTCCCACAGGGTAGGGCAGTTAGGCTGGCAGGGGAGCAGTTAGGCATCAATCAGGCTGGCGGGAAGTGGTTAGGGGGTGATCAGTCTGGCAGGCAGAAGCAGTTAAGGGCCATGAGGAAGGCAGGCAGGTGAGCAGTTGGGAGCCAGCAGTCCTGGATTGTAAGAGGGATGCTGGACATCCCTCAAGGGGTCCCAAATTAAAGAGGGAGCAGCTGGGCTGAAGGGTACACCCCCTATGCACGAATTTGGTGCATCGGGCCTCTAGTATATATATAAAAGCCTAAGCAACCAGCTGACTGTTTAACAGGCCAGTAGCTATGATGCATACTGACCACTAGGGGGCAGATGCCCAATGCAGGAGCAGAAACCACAGGCATGGAAACATGGAACAGATTAATGAATCTCAGAGGGAAGGGAGGCGGGGGGAGGGTGGGAAGAGATTAATCAAATATTTTATATACATACTAGAGGCCCACTACACAGATTTGTGCACCAGTGGGGTCTCTCCTCCTGGCCTGCAAGGATCCAGCCAAAACTGGCTCTCTGACATCCCTTGAGGGGTCCCAGATGGAGAGAGGGCAGAGACCAGGCCAAGGGACATGTCTTGACAGTTGTGACATGTCTTGACAGTTGTCACTGTTAGCCTTTTACTTCCCCTTTTTTGTCTTTGAAATCACAAAGCATTTCCAGAGTGCCCTTAAATATATAAGCAGTCATCCCCCTTTTTCATTTTTATATAATCATATTAGATATACATGCCTTAAACTTCTAAGAGTAAAATTCATGACATTTACAACAGGCCAATCTGCTATAATATTTTACTAGTTTTCACTGGTTTAAAAGGCCAATCCGCTATAATATTTTACTAGTTTTCACTGGTTTAAAAGGTTTCAGAATGAAATAAATACATATAATCATCATTATTTACTCCTTGCCTTGCATAAATGTTCACTGGCCTTCAATAACTATTTCAGTGTACTATTGGAAGGCAGGAAACATATCTTACAGATTAAAAGTTTGAAAGTTCAAAACTTCACTAATTTAGTGAATTTCCTTTACTAATACAGTTGACCCTAGAATAACATAGGGGTTAGGAGAGCTGACACACCCATCTTGTGCAAAAATCCACATATGGTCCAGCTGGCATGGTTCAGTGATTGACCATGAACCTATGAACCAGGAGGTCATGGCTAAATTCCTGGTCAGGACACATGCCCAGGTCGTAGGCTGTGGGCTCAATCTCTAGTATGGTGTGCACAGGAGGCAGCCAATCAATGACTCTCTCTCTCATCATTGATGTTTTTATCTCTCTATCCTTTTTCCTTCCTCCCTGAAATCAATAAAAATATGTATTTTTTAAAAATCCACATATGACTTTAAATTCTCCAAAAACTTAACTACTAATACCCTACTTACAGATAAAATTAACAGGTGATTAATACATATTTTGTGTTATATGTATCAATACTATATTCTTATAATGAAGTAACTTAGAGAATAGAAAATATTATTAAGAAAATCATAAGGAAGAGAATATATATTTACAGTATTTCCTGGAAAAAAAAATCTACGTCTAAGTGGATCCACATAATCCAGCCTGTGTTGAGGATCAACTGTATTGGTTGAGTATAATCATCAATCAGAATGCAACCTTTCTACTTAGCAGCGACAATTCTACATTGTTCATGCTACACCTGATGCTGCACCAAGACCTGTCCTGAGAAATTTAGACACATGGCTATTATAGCAAAACATGATCAAAGAACACACCCTCCTGCGGCTACTTGTTTAGGTGCTGCAGGATTGCACAGGAAGGATGACAACATGGTTCAAACGAGGCTTTTCCAAAGATGCACACATGTATACAGAGAAGTTCAAACTGGGAAAATGAAGAGAGGGAAGTCTTAATGCTCAGAACTGCAATATCCTACTTAACAGTGTAATGTAGGCTGTGATTATCTCTTCATCAATAATGTGTGTGTAAATGCTCTGTAAATATTAAAACCAGCATGATTTTCAAGTATATTATTAGAATTCCCACTATTCATTCTTAAAAAAAAAGAAAAAAAACAAACAAAACCTTCTTAGGAACTGCAGCAAATTATGAGGGACATCATACTTCCTAACATAATTTAAATAGAATATTTCACCAATATTGCCTCCTAGAAATGACAATTTCATCATTAAAACTTAAATGAAAATAGAAACAAGTACTTACTCACAATACCAAACTGTCCCCAGAACAGAAGCACAGCCAACATTGGGAAAATAACAATAAGGATATTTTCGTTTGGAGAAAACCAGGAAACTGGGGAAAAAGAAAACAGAAATCATGTTTAATATTTATTATCACAACTTTTAAGTCCTGTCAATTGATAGTCAAAAAACTAATTGTTTAAGTGTTTTCCACCACATTTTCCCTAAACTATGATTTATGGAAGGAGGTAGTATACCCCGGCTGAGAACAGGGTTCCACAGCCACACTGCCTGGGTTGGAAACCCAATTCTAACTTACAATCTGTGTGATCTTGGACGGTCTAAAAACTCTCTGTTCTTCAGTTGTTACACCAGTACAAAAAGTAATGACACCTTGAACGATTATTGTTAATTGTTAAGAAAGTTAAGATATGAAAAGGGCTTAAAATAAAGTACTCAGTAAATATTATCATGCCTATATATCTAAGGAGCCAACAATTTACCATAAAGATTGACTCGGGGGGTATAAGTGAGGAAGTAGTAAAACAGGGTACCTTACACTTGGTCTAATTGTGACCTAAGATGGAGACAGATGTGAGCCTGAGCTTTTCTGAAACTTACTCTAGAATAAAAGGTGTATTCGTAAATAATTAGTCCTAAAATGACTGCTGACAAAAAGTAACATGAAAAGTTTTAGGTAGTAAGGAAGCTTTTATTAAGTGGGCCACGTGTTAGGAAATTGTGATACTAAAATTTCCAATGAAATTTGTTGAGAACTTTTAAAAATTAAGTTTAATAGCATCTAATCAATGCTTAAGGGCATATTTTTCCCTATGAAATTTATCTTGTGACAATAAAGCCAGATAAATACACTCAAAGCATTCAAGAGTTTGCCTAGACTGGAGGACTTGCTGGGTGAGGAACACTTCTAAATAGTGCACAAGGCAAGCACTGGCTTGCTCTGAAATTATCCCTTTCAAATTCTCCTCTGCATCCCTATGTGAGGATCCTCGTGGGCTTTCTCACCATAATGCAATCACACATTTCATGAGTTAAGTTTTTTATGATAAACTCTGGTAAATGTTCACAATCATCCCAGAATATAACACTATCAATTATTATCTTTGAAATAGTAGCTTTGCAGATTCCAGCATTTTGCCCTGTACATGGCAGAGACACAATAGATTTACTATTGGTGGTTGAAATAGTCATAGGACAGTTTACTGAGTGAAGAGAAAACAGGCTTTTTTGATGCTCCCATGGTTGCAGCTCTATCAAGAGACTGATGTTTTCAGGAACCCTGAATCAATGCCACTTTAATTTCCAACTGAATTACTGAACATCTTCCTACACCAAAGAAAGCCCATTTCCATTCAGCCTAAAACCCTCTATGAAAAAACTTTCTGAATTATTCTTAGGTTTTCATATGCCTGAAGGATCTGGTAAAAGCTCCATGATTTAATGACTATTATTAATCAATTTATTTTCCTCTACCCACTTTATTATTTTGTTTTGAGTTGAAAACATTAACTTATCAAATCCTTACAATTATTATTTTTTTAATGTATTTTTATTGACTTTTCACAGAGAGGAAGGGAGAGAGATACAAAGTTGGAAACATCGATGAGAGAGAATCAATCAGCCACCTCCTGCACACCCCCTAATGGGGATGTGCCCGCAACCAATGCACATGCCCTTGACCGAAATCGAACCTGGGACCTCTTAGTCCGCAGGCCGACACTCTTTCCACTGAGCCAAACCGGTTCCGGCTAAATCCTTACAATTATTATGTGAAGAATCGTGCTCCTTACCACTGAGAAAACTAAGGTTCAGTGAACTAAGGATTTTAAGTTTGCATATACCAAACTGACTTTCGATAACCCTCTACCCATCCCCACTAAACCTTCCCTCTTGGTTTTTGCCATCTCAGTAGTGGTAACTCCATTTCTCCAGTTGCTCAGGCCAAATATCATGGAGTCATCCTTGACTACTTGGTTTCTCTCCCATCTAATATCTGGTCCCATAGTCAATTATCTACCTTCAAAAGACAGTCAGTATCTAATCTTTTGTTCAAGATAAGCTGACAAGGAAATGTTCTTTCACTGGCCTTCCTCCCTCTACAAGGAAACAATCTTCAACAACCTTAGGATCTATTAGTTCAAGTAAGAGGAATATTTGACCCTGGTCTGGCCACTCATTTTTCACTTATTACACAAACATTTATTGAAAGCCCACCATAGCTAGGATACTCTTCTGAGTATTTGAGGTCAGCAGTGAACAAGGTAGATGAGCCTATCAGCTTGAGGAATGGGAGTGGGTGAAGTACAGTTCCTTGTGAGTAGTAAGAAAAGGCCTCTGGGGAGAAGAATTGGATCCAGAGCCTTGGATGGGAAGGAGCCTGCCATGTGAAGACAGGGAAGAAGAGACTCCAAAGAAAGAGCAGCTGAGCAATCAAATATGACTAGCATTTAGTGATACAAAATGAGTGACAAGAGATAGAAGAGTTTGCCGGGGCAAACTCATGTTAGGTCGTAAGAGCATGTTAAGAGAGTTTGTATTTTACTCTAAGACAAGTGATTGGAAAGGCTCATTAAAAATCTTTAGCAGCCATGTGGACATTGAATCCAAGAGAAGCAGGACCTATCAGAAAGTTACTATAGCCATTGCATAGAGGCAGGAGCTAGGACATGGTCCTCAAATGCAGTTCTGACTTAGTCTTACTCATCATATTTTGTTTCTTTATATTTTATATATACATTTTTAAAAAATATATTTTATTGATTTCTCACAGAGAGGAAGGGAGAGGGATAGAGTCAGAAACATCGATGAGAGAGACATTGATCAGCTGCCTCCTGCATGCCCCCCACTGGGGATGTGGCTGCAACCGAAGTACATGCCCTTGACCGGAATCAAACCTGGGACCCTTCAGTCTGCAGGCAGACGCTCCATCCACTGAGCCAAACCGGTTTTGGCCATATTTTGTTTCTTTATTGATTAAGGTATTACATTACACATGTGTCCTTATCCCCCCATTCTCTCCACCTCTCCACTCATGTCCTCACCCCCCTGGTTGATAAACAGGGAATCATTCCAAAAGAAGATGACTGGAATGGGGAATCCTGAAAACAAGAGCAAGAGTTAAAAATACTGAGTATTCTTACCTTGGAGAAGAATAAACTTGGGAGAGAAACACTATAGCCCTCCTAGTAAGTGAGAACTTACAGGGTTTCAAACTTTAGCTTGAGGTACAGAACTGGAACCGCCTGATAAGAGACTTTTCGGAAGTAACAGTCTCATCATGCCAAGCATGTAGATAAAAAGTTTGAATGACCAATTACCTGGGGTGTGATAGAAGCAATTCATGAATCAAATGGCAAAATAGCCTAGATTAGTGGTCAGCAAACTCATTAGTTAACAGAGCCAAATATCAACAGTACAACGATTGAAATTTATTTTGAGAGCTAATTTTTTTTAAAGCTAATCTTCTTTTAATGCCACTTCTTCAAAATAGACTTGCCACACTCATGGGGCCAAAGAGTCGCATGTGGCTCGCAAGCCGCATTTACTGACCACTGGTCTAGATGACCCAATGCCTCTCTAAAAAGAAATAAGTGTGAGAGATACTCAGTGATAGAAGAGGGTGGTATTACAGAACACAAAATATGGTCTAAGTGATTCTTAAATGAAGCTTATCAAAATCAGCGGGGGTTCATTCAAACTTCACACACTCCTTAGTATCAGATTGCATCTCAAGATTTTAATATATTCCTCATGATAAGTGTGTGTGTATGTTTGCCCTTTTTTGGGGGGGTGAGGTGGTGTTGCCATGATTCTCTCAGTTTAAAATCACTGCTACAAATCGCTGCTGTAATTCACGTGAATGTGTTACCTGACTTTAATTTTTAAGGTTAGAAGAGTTGGAGGATCATTGAATTGGATGTTCAAAAGCCAAATGATATTATTAGGAGAAAACCAATGTTTTCTATGAAACCACTTATATTCCCATTAAACTACTGAGTTGGTATGGTAGTACTGTCAGATGACTTTTACTTTTGTTCTTCAATGAAAGAAGGCAAGACAATTCTCTAAGGTTCCCTTGAGGTCTAAGTTTCAATGGCACTAAAAGGAATAAATAAAGCTTAAAAAGGACTAAGAACAATATCAGATAATATTCCACCTCAGGACTGAAAAAAATAAAGCAAGGGAATCAGGGCTGTCATCCCATTCACTCTATCCCTGACAACGGTACCCATTACTCTCTCCTGAATCTTGGTCAGGTAGAGTGACTCCCAAGAAGATAAACTCCTTTAGTGAGAAGGCAAAGAAATGTTATTAAGAGATTGATTAAATTTTATTACCAAGCTGAAGAATTATAAAAAACCCACTACAACATTTCTCTTACCACTGTATACAAAATGGGATAACCAAAAAAAAAGTAAATAGATCACTCCAATTTAATGGCTTCTCTTTCAAATATATACAGGCATACCTTACTTTATTGTGCTTTGCTTATTATGCTTCATTGATATTTATTAACTGAAGGCCAAACCCTCCACCAGCATAAAGATTACACCTTGCTTTATTGCACTACTCATTTTGTTCTGGTGGTTGAGAACCAAACTTGCAGCATATCTGAGGTACGCCTATTCATGGTAAACTTTCACAGGTGCAGAGAACACCAGTTTCCACAAAAGAAGTTCACAATAAAGTTACACTAAAATTCAAGCCAAATTTTAACTTGATGGTTAAGATTGTGATGGGTTTTTGAGGCAATGAATTGGCGATAGCCTCAGTTATTTAATCAAACCCAGAATCCTGCAATCAGCCTTTCATAATTTCTTTCCCTTACTGTACAGGTGGGACTGTGAATAGGATGAATTTCATTTCCAGGATTGTTGTGTCACATGACCAAAGGGATTTGCTTGGTGCAATTAAGATCCTCAATCAGCTGATTTAAAAAAAAAGAGAGATTGTCCTAGGAGAGAGCTGACCTAGTCAAGTGGGCCCTCAAAAGGATCTGTGCACTTCCTGGCATAAGAAATCCAACATGTCACAGGAGTTCAATGAGAGAATGGTGTTCCTTTACTGTCTTGAAGTGTGGCAAGGAATTGGGGCAATTTCTAAGATCTAAGAAAAGCCCTTAGCAGACATCCAGCATAGAAATACAGACCTCAGTCCTACAACCATCAGGAACTAAATTCTGCCACAATCTTGTGAGCTTGGAACAGGACCCATATGAGAATATAGCCTGTACAGTCAGTGCCTTTCTAGAACCCAGCCAAACCGTGACCAGAATTGTGATCTACAAATCTGTGAGTTAATAAATGGGAGCAGTTTTAAGTTGCTACATCTGTGGTTATTTGTTATACAGCACTAGAAAACTAATATAAGAATTTTTCAATGCCTTCATGTCTACATTATGAACATGTGTATCATGTTGACAATAATGGAAGTAGCAACTCTGCCTTAAAAATAAAAAACACTAAAGCTTACTTGGAAAAATGTAAAATGTTAAGCTTCCAAGTTTTTGTATCTTTAATAATATAAATATAATATATTAACAGATTTTATAACTATTATTTACATTTAGTATTTGGTTGTGTATAAGTTGTTTAAACAGAAACTATATACCATGGGGATAAAAAAAAAATACTGGCTTTTGAAGACAGATCTAAGTAATAATCTAGCTATGACTATGACTTTGAACAAGTACCCTAAATCTCTCTGCTGTTAAATGGTAAGTCCTATATGAAAGAGCATATCTGTTTTCCGATGGTCTTAGGCGACCTTGCTAGCAGTTTTCAACCTGTGGGTCGCAACCCACAAGTTGAGAACCGCTGCTGTAGAGCCTAAGACCATCAGAAAACACAGATATTTACATTATGATTCATAACAGTAGCAAAATTATAGTTATGAAGTAGCACTGAAAATAATTTTATGATTGGGGGTCACCACAACATGAGGAACTGTATTAAAAGGTCACAGCATTAAAAAAGGTTGAGAACCACTGCCTATATCCATCTTCCAGAGTTCCTGGGATCACAGACACAATATAAAATATCTGGTATGTGTTCAAATAAATGTTATGTCATTGTACTGTTCTTTTTTAAATATATGTATGTGTGTGTGTGTGTGTGTGTGTGTGTGTGTGTGTGTGTGTGTGTTTTCCCCACAGAGGAAGGGAGAGGGATAGAGAATTCGTAACATTGATAAGAGAGAAACATTGATCAGCTGCCTCCTACACACCCCCTACTGGGAATGTGCCCGCTACCAAGGTACATGCCCTTGATGGAAATCAAACCTGGGAGCTTCAGTCTATAGGCTGATACTCTACCCAATGAGCCAAATTAGTTAGGGCTGCACTGTTCTTATTTGTGCTGTTATCATATCACTGAAATCAGGGATCATGTCTTAGTCACCACTAAATTCAAAGGGCCTAGAACAGTACCTGTAATGAAATAGTCATGTAATAAATCTTTTTTAAGAGATTAACATATTTACATCTCAAAACAATCCTGTGATTAAGATAGTATTCCCACTTTACAGATAAAGTGGAGGCCAGATAGTTTGAATTTCTTACCCAAGTTTTCTCAAATTAGAAAAGGTATCACATGATTTCACTCACAGGTGGAATGTAATGAACAAAATAAACTGACGAACAAAATAGATCCAGAGACATAAAAGAACAGAACAGACTGTCCAATCTCAGATGGAAGGCAGAGGTGGGTGGAAAGAGATCAACCAATGAAATTATATGGATATATGCATAACCCATGAACACAGGCAATAGTGTGCTGAAGGCCTGGCACAAGGAGTCAAGGCAGGCTAAAAGAGGTCAACAGGGAAAAAAGAGGACATATGTAATATATTCAAGAATAAAGACTTCTTTTAAAAATAAATTAAGAAAATAGTGAGGTTCAGGAAAAAGCTTTCTAAATTCAAGTTCTGTGCCCTCTCCATGGTACTATAGTCTATACAGGCAAAACTATATTTCAATTATATTTTCACATATTAAGTCCTTGTGCTCCCCAAAAGAGAACAAAGATTGGCCACCTTTAATCCACATTCTACTAAGTGAAATTCTTTAGTAAGCAATTTCAATTCTTCTTCATGGCTGTATTTGAAAAAATAAAAATAAAAAAGCACAACAGTAAAAATGGATCCCAACTGCCTAAATCCCCAGGGTTCACATGATGAGTAAATAAATTTATCACAATAAATCTGTAAGAACATGCTTCAATTAACCTTTTGGGGAGAAGGGTTTTCTTTTTTTCCTTAAAAAAAAAGAGTGCAAAACAGTGACACCACTAGATGCTGACAAGGATATGGGGGAACAACAACACTCATATGCTGCTGATGGGAATGTACAATGGAACAACCACTGTGGAATACAGTTTGGCAGTTTCTTCAAATACTAAGCCTATTACCCAATAGTTGTACTTCTATGCATTTATCCAGAGAAAGGAAGACTATGGTCACATAAAACAACTGCACATCATTGTTTATATCAATGTCATTGGCAACAGCCAAAAACAACTGCAAACAACCAAGACATCCTATAGAAGGTAGATGGTTAAACAAGGTGTGATATACCCATAGAATTGAATATTACTGAGAGAGAGGGGTATTGCTATATGATGCTGTGCATTAATAGATCTCAAAGGCATTGAGCTGAGTGAAGAAAAAAAGAAAGCCAGTCTCAAAAGCTTACTTATTTTTATAAAACATTTTTGAAATGGCAAAGTATTGATACGGAACACAAATTGTGCTTGCCAGGTTAAGGATAGTAAGGGGGCTGGTGACTATAAAAGGGTTGCATGAGGGAGATATTCGTGTTAATGAAATAGTTCTATATTCTGATTGTGGTGGTCATTACATAAACGTACACATCTGATAAAAAGAAAAAGAAAATATACACATTGTACCATTGTGAACTGACTGCTTTTGACTTTTAACTATTGTTACATAAAATGTACCTCACCTCATAAAATGAAGCTGGAGAAGAATAAAAAGTATATCTCTGTTCAATCTTTGAAACTTCTCGTGATTCTATAACTATTTCAAAAAATAAAAATAGGTGCACAGCCAAAGGTATGAGACCTCTGGTAGGATCTTCTACATTCTCTACAACAGAAGACTAACCTCACATTTTAATGGCCCCAACAGTAAGCATAGTTCTGATTTTATCAGGGGACTTGGAATACAAAGATGAAACAATCACACAGAAAATTACAAACTTTGTCTTTATCCCAGAGATTGGTATTCCTTTCCCATCCATCTTCATCCCATCTCCTGGCCTTTAAGTCTTGAGTTTACAATTCTCCTCTCAGTGACCTACACTCTACTCCAAAATCATCCTTCCCCATTGTGAGGTAGTGAAATTTCCAATGGAGGAGAGATTTTTGAGCAGAAAAGCCTTCCAAATTCTACTCTTAGCCATTTCCTGCCCATGTTGCACCACATAAACACCCCAGATTCTATACCTCTGTACCTCATTTCATAAAATAAACATTCCAGGAATACAACTAACATTTGCAAAGTACTCTGGTTTAAATAGGACTTGTAGCCAAGGGATCTCATGATGCTTGTTAGACTGTAGAATACATAAAGCAGGAATCTATTTTCATCCCTATTTTATTTTTATTTTTTTAATATATTTTTATTGATTTCAGAGAGGAAGGGAAAGGGAGAGATGGAAACATCAATGATGAGAGAGTATCACTGATATCATTGACCAGTTGAGTCCTGCATGCCCCCTAATGGGGATCCAGCCCACATCCCTAGCATGTGCCCTTGATAGGAATCGAACCAGTCTGCAGTCCAATGCTCTACCCACTGAGCAAAACCAGCTAGGGCTTTATTCACATTTTAGAGATGAAGTAACTTGGACCCAGTGAAGTAACTTCTCAAGTTCAAGAGACAAATAGTTAAGTTGCAAAATAGGGGATGTAACCAAATCTCCTGATTCCTAATCCTAAGAATGTCAAAATATTCCATTAGAATTAACACCATATTCCCAATATGGTAATAGGCATTTCATAACAGGAAGAATAGAAGGCAAATAGTTGGTTCAACTTAATGGTCTGATCCCATCTAAAGCAGAGGTTCTCAAAGGCTTGTCTAATCCTGAGATCAGTAATATGTCTAGTGGTTCTAAATAGAGCTTTCAAAATAGAAAGTCGGTATGCACCTGTAGGTAATCAGCTGGCATGGCAAAGACCAGAAAAAGAAAGCAGATTGTTTACTTCAGCTAGCTTTACTGCTTTATGAAACTCACCAGCCCAAGTCTGTGAAGAAAGAGCACAATCATGGCTATAACTAAGGCTGAATTCAAATTAATTCTATTGGATCCCTAGCCCTCCCACATCTTGGCCAAGAAAAAGAACACCATAGCAAGGCTGAACACAGGAAAGCTCAAGAAAACATCATTGTAACCTCATTTTTAATCTCTCAATTCTCCTTCTAATCTATTCTTTCCAGCTGGAGCATGGCTGGGACTTTTCACCCTTGAACAAAGTGCAGGTAATAATTTTTTAAAAAGCTGTAAAATAGGAAAGATCATGGAAAATTAGGGAAATGAAAGACAGTACTTTTGAAAGCAGCAAACAAAAATGCAGATTAAATGACGCCAGGACTCCTCACTTCAACAGAATAGTTTTCAGACTAAAAGTTTGAGAACCTGACAATACACAAACAATAAACAGCAAAGGAGTTTTATTATGAAAAGTAGAAGAGCAAGTAAAACTCTTGATCTTAAAGCTGCTGAATATTACATAATCATTTATTAGTCATAACCTACTTTTGATTCAAAGGAGTTCCTAATCCCATTGTGCCCCATTTATAATAGGATCAAGTTACTGCAGGACAAATAAAAGGGAAGATTATAAAATTCTTACCAATACGATATTTTAGTTCTACGATGGTTTCTCCTTCTCTAGTTAATTCTGTTACTTCGCAAGTGTAGTTTCCTGGAATAGCATTGCTCTTGTCCATCTTCAAAGAGGCAATGCCACTTAATAGTGCTTCTGGGACGATGTATGCACTTGAAAAGTTATTGGTGGGCTTGGATTCATTTTTATCTCCATCATAGAAGAAAATGTGAATGTCTCTGAATTTCCACTTTACAAACATTTCTTTCAGGCTCTTTGCCTCCACATTATTAACAATACATGGAATTACAACAGTTTTATTGCAAGTGGTGTATTCTACAAATTTGGTTATATTAAATATTAGCTGAGCTGAACCTGGAAAAGAAAAAGAAAATAGTTTTATGTCATTATAAAATTCTACAGCATAAGATTTTAGGGATGTTACAAATCCTTAGGATAAAAGAGCAATGTTTCAATTGTCCCCGTAAGTTAGCAGTGTAGCTATAGAGAGAAGGTAGACCAGGTGAAAAAGATAAACAAATTATTTTAATATTAACATGCACAGATGGTAGACATCATCGTAACTTTTCCTTATTCATTTTCGGTAATACAAGGAACACGCAGTTGTAGTATGTGGCGTCAGAAGCTTTGAAGTCATCATTGTTGCTCACTGATTTGCATAGAAAAACATTGTCCTTACCACAGTAAAGTTTTGAATAGCAAATCAAATAAAATATTATATTCACTCTCAACTTCTATATACTGCCTCCAAACAGAACTTGCTAAACCCATATGAAGAGTATCTCTATCTTTAGGTTACATTTCCAAGCAATGTGGTGAGCTATGCTGGACTTTAATATAAAAAGTAAACAGGATGAACCACATCATATCTTTCCTCTAAGATAGGAAGTCTTAGAATGCTAAGGAGAAAAAATATTCTCTGTGACTATTTCCCATTGCAATATACATTCAGCAATGGACATTTGGTGTGCAAATACTATAAAGAATCATATACAATTCAAAGGCACTTTCTCACTCCCATATTTCATTGAAACTATAGAACAGCAATTTCCAATGTATATTACAGGTATTCCTAAAAACCATAAACCACTCAAAATAAAGCTAAGAAACAAGTTGAAGACAAGAATAGATACTGCTAATAAATACAATATATTCTATTAAACACTTCTCAATATGATAAACACTTCTCAATAAGTTGTCTTACAAAATAGGGATGGGGAAGGTAAATGCAATCACTCATCTTTCATCTAATATGGTTAAGATTGTGGAGAAATTATATTCTCCTAATGTTTTTCAGCCATTTATCAACTTATTTTATCTAGGTAGTTAGTTAGGCTTTCCCTGAAAAAAGAAACAAACAACAACAAATCACACAAAGCACTAACAAATATAAATATCAGCTTTAATAGTTCATTCTTACAGTTCTTTCTTCTAAATAAATTGGGAATAAAACTCAAGGGCTAAGGATGTTATTATTCTAGGAACATAGCATTTGGTAAAGTCTCATTTAGTTGAATGCTAGGATGCATAGTGAAATAGGAATTGGACAATGTTCAGAAAGCCTAAGAAATTCTACCTGTCGGGGAGAATCCAAGATGGCGGCATAGGTAAACACCTACACTGCTGCCTCGCACAATTTCAAAACTACAACTAAAAGACAGAACGGACATTATCCAGAACCACGGGAAAGTTGGTTGAGTGGAAATTCTACAACTAGAAGGAAAGAGAGGGGCTCACAGAGACCCAAAAAGCTGAGGTACTGAGACACACGCAGAGAGAGCGAGTGCCAGAGAACCTGGCTGGTTTTCTCTGGCAGGAGGGAGACGGAGACTCTCAACAGCATTGAATCCCTTATACTATGACACTAAACCCCAGATTCAGCCAAAACTCATATGGGGGGAGTTTGGACTGTGAAAAGGGAGAAGTACACGGAAATTTAGGGGAGCCGCAAAAGATCGGAAGCCTGGTGGTGCGCACGGCACTGTGCGCAGAGGATAGACTGCTGATTGTGCTGCTGGCTTTCACAAGTAGGCGGAGACAGCCTCCCAACTGTGCCACTTCTGACTCCATTAAACCCCAGTTTTGGGGGAAACCCTGGGGACCCAGACTCATATGGTCCCGGAGTGCAGGGGAGCTGGAGGGACAGCAGTCTAGAGGCACTACAAGAATGCATGAGCACACAGGGACCACTCCAGCAATTATCCAGTCACATAAGACTCAGGGGCCATGGAAGGCAGGGTTGACTGGAAGGCAAGGTGGTCCCTTAAGCACTGAGACTCCACCCATCCCAAGCTCAACAGGGAGGCTTTTGCTGTTTTGCAAGTATGGTATCATAAGGCTGAATCCAACACAGAAGTTCTCTCAGCATAGTGAAAATGCCGAGATAATAGAAGGGATCACAAACAAAAGAAATGAAGGAAAAAAAAAAACGACTGGATATAGAGTTCAAAACACTTATAAGGTTTTTCAAAAATATGCTAGAAAAGTTGGATAAAGTTAGCAAGACCCAAGAGGAAATGAAAAAGAACCTACTAGAAATGGAAAAGGACCAACTAGAAATTAAACATACACTGACTGAAATAAAAAATATTATACCAAGACCTAATAGCAGACTAGGGGAAGACAAGAATCAAGTCAAAAATTTGAAATATAAAGAAACAGAAAACACTCAACTGGAAAAGCAAGAAGAGAAAATAATCCAAAAATGTGAAGATAATGTAAGGAGCCTCTGGGACAGCTTCAAGTGTACCAACATCAGAATTGTGGGGGCGCCAGAAGAAGAGAGAGAGCAAGATACTGAAAACCTATTTGAAGAAATAATGACTGAAAACTTCCCACATCTGCTAAAACAAATAGACTTTCAATTCCAGGAAGCACACAGAACCCCATATAAAAGGAATCCAAAGAGGACTACACCAAAACACATCATAATTAAAATACCAAGACCAAAAGACAGAGAGAATATTAAAAGCAGCAAGAGAAAAACATTTAATTACCTACAAGGGAGCACCCATACGACTGTCAGCTGATTTCTCAACAGAAACAATGCAGGGCAGATGGGAGTGGCAAGAAATATTCAACATGATGAATAGCAAGAACCTACAACCAAGAATATGCTGTCCAGCAAAGCTGTCCTTCAAAATTGAAGGGCAGATAAAGAGCTTCACAGATAAGAAAAAGCTAAAGGTGTTCATCAACTCCAAACCAGTATTATATGAAATGCTGAAAAGTACTCTTTTAGAAGAGGAAGAAGAAAAAGGTAAAAGATAAAAATTTATGAACAACAAATACATATCTATCAACAAGTGAATCTAAAAATTAAGGGAATTAAAAATTTGATGAACAGAATAAACTGGTGAATATAATAGAATCAGGAGCACAGAAAGGGAGTGGACTGATAATTCTCAGGGGTAAAGGGGTGAGGGGTGTACAAGGAGAGACTGGACAAAAATCATACACCTATGGATGAGGTCAATGGGAGGGAGGTAAGGGTAGATGGAAGGGTGGGAGCCAGGTGGAGGGGAGCTATGGAGGGGGAAAAAGAGAAACAAATGTAATAATCTGAATAATAAAGATTTAATTAAAAAAAATAATTTTACCTGTCACTTGTCAGTAGGTGACCTTACACAATTCACTTAACTTTTCTATGCCTTGGTTTACTCTCTGCAAGTAGAAGATCAGAAATGAACACCAGGCTACTTCCCAGAATTATGGCTGCCAGCTGGGGCATTCCTTCATTCGGCACTACTCCCCCGCCCCCCGCATGGTCAAACTTCCAGTTGGTTAAACTCCTGAGGGGCAATTTGCATATTAGCCTTTTATTATATAGGATTCTTAAAACAAACTACAATGTTTGCTAATGACTGGTTACTATAATGGTGTGGCATTCATTTCACTTAAGCACCTTATGTGCAGGTGCACCATTTCCACTAATACTAGCAATGAATATTTTAGCAGTTTATTGCCATATCATTAGTCTTGTACTGACTTGTTTGGTGTGCAGGACAGAAAATAATTCACTTTCAGAAAACAAGTAAAATAAGTTTATTTGCAGTACATTTATTGATTTCCAAACGACTGACCAGCAGTTATTCAGTATCTGGTAAGTTAATGTTCAAGAAAAAAATATTATTTTTTATTAAAATGCTCTATTATTTTGTGTTAACAATTACTCATTTATTTCAGCCCTTTTTATTCAGCATGTCTCTACTGAAATAAACCTATGTTTCTATGACAATTGATGCTTTTGTTATTTTGCAGCCCACATAAACTTAAACCTTATTTATTTGGCCCATGTTAGCCTTTGAGTTTAACTTGCTTGATCTAGACCTTCTCAGACTGTGAGGTGCAAAAACTGTTATGTTTTTTGGAAATTTGCAATCTGAACCAAACTTGTGATTCACAAGCTCATTTCTTCCCAGTTCTCTACACTTCTATCCATCCCAATAGTAGGAAGCCCCAGGCAAAAATTGGACTTCCAATTGTGTTTTTCAAAACCTTGGGATTTTGAATTATTTCCCCTTAGAGGCATTGAGGGGGGAGGCTATTGTGTACAACAAGGAGAGAAAACGTGGTTTTGATGTTGGGATTAGAAAAGAAGAAAAGTGTTAGAAAATATGGTGCACAACTTTGAAATGAACAGAAGGATTACTGAGTTGTCCTTTCAGTGGAGCATTGGGATTGTCTTACAGATACTTTGGGAATATCTGATTCTATAAGGACTGTGCCTTTCCCTGTGTTTGACTGAGATACTTTACTATTTTATAAATTGTAGAAAACTGAGAGTAATGCAAATGATTCATGTCCTTAGAGAGAGAAATAAACTTGCTGTGTAATTTATTCCACCTGATAAAAGTGAGGATTTTAAGGATTTTTTGTCTTCTTTTTTAATTTGCATACTTTATTTTTTAATATTTATTGTTGAAAGTATTACATACGTCCCCCTTTCTCCACCACTGACCCCTTCTAGCCAACTTCTGCCCAAGCCTTCACCACCCTATTGTCTGTGTCCATGTGTTATACATATATGCATACAAGTACAGTGGTACCTCGAGATACGAATTTAATTCATTCTGTAACCTTGAGGCATGGGAAACTATGAGAGGCTCGAGTTGCGGTAAACTGGTGGGTCGTGTGCAGCCAGCCGATCCACACGATTACTCCTATCTCAAATGTTGCTCGTATTTCAAAGCAAAAATTGCTCGCTTGATGGCTCGTATCTCAAAAATCTTGTATGTTAGGGCACTCGTATCTCGAGGTACCACTGTACCTTGATTGATCAGGAAGACAGGTTTTTTTTTAAATTACATGTTAGTAACCTAAGGATGGTGACCAATTGCATATAACTCACTAATTCATTACAGCTTTCCTGGTTGCCTATACATGTGTCTTTTCTTCAATTTTATTTAAAAGCCAAGATGGTCTTACCATCCTGCTAATTTGCTTATTAATGCATGAATTAAGTCTCTGATACATGGTCATTTTATATTTATTTAAGTCAAGATATTACTTTCTAAAAATTATTCTTTAATAAAAGATACAAGTGAAGAGCTCTATAAAGAAACATGTTTAGAATGCTCTTGGTAAGTAAAAAGTGGTTGGCAAACACTAGACAATTTCATAACTTATGCTTAGAAAATAGATTTCCAACAGAATACAGAACTAACTGCACTGCATTATTTGTTGTAATATGCAAAAGCTTATAGCTGAAGCCATTTAAATACTAGATCATAATAATCTGGCCCCTCAGTGTATATATCATCTCAAACCCAGAAATATTATTCTAACTATTCATCTAACAGAAATACTGATACAAGTGTGCAGTAATAAAATAAGTGTGCAGTAATAGAATTAGTGCTGGTAATAAAATTAAAATAAAATTGACTTGGATAAACATAATTTGAATAATCCTTGCACTATCTAATAAAAGAGTAATATGCAAATTGACTGTACCTCTGTTACACCCACAAGCCATGCCCACCAGGCATTTAGTTGAATGCTAAATGAGAGCCAATCAGAGCAAGTATGCAAATTAACCCAACCAAGATGGCCAAGGCCACAGAGAAGCAGGAGGGAAGCTTGGGTTGCCTCTGGCGATGGAGGAAGTTAACCTTTCTGCAGAGCCTGGCCAGCTGATGCCTCCACTTAAGGCAACAAAGTTTCAATTGTAGAAGATAAATAAATTCCAGATACCAAGGTCACTGGTCCCTCACCACAGGCCCCTCACCCAGGTCACCCCATGCCCCAAGGGAACACCCACCCTGATCCAGGACACCCTTCAGGGAAAACGAGCTGGCTCCCACCCATGCACTAGGCCTCTATCCTATCTAATAAAAGAGTAATATGAAGATTCACCATCACTCCAACACACAAGATGATTACCCCCATGTGATCAAAAGATCCTGCTCCTAAGTGGACACAAGATGACCACCACAAGATGGCCAGCAGGGAGGGCAATTGGCAGAGACCAGGCCTGCAAGGGAGGGCAGTTGGGGGTGATCAAGCCTGCAGAGAGGGCAGTTAGGGGTGGCCAGGCCCACAGGGGAGGGCATTTAGGGGCAAACAGGCTAGCAGGGGAGCAGTTAAGCGTCAATCAGGCTGGCAGGGGAGTGGTTAGGAGGTGATCAGACTGGCAGGCAAAAGTGATTAGAGGCAATTAGGAAGGCAGGCAGGTGAGCAGCTGGGAGCCATCAGTCCTGGATTGTGAGAGGGATGTCTGACTGTTGGGCCTAAACAGGCAGTTGGACGTCCCTCAAGGGGTCCCAGATTGGAGAGGAAGCAGGTTGCGCTAAAGGACACCTCCTAACCCCTGTGCACGAATTTCGTGCACCGGGCTTCTAGTCTATACTGATAAAAGGGTAATATGCAGATTGGTCAGGACACCCTCACAGCAACAATTGAATAGCAGGCAGCATGGGGCAACCAGGCCAGCAGAGGGGGGCAGCAAGGGATGACTAGGCCAGCAGGAGAGGCAGTTGGGGATGACCAGGCCAGCGGGGGGTCGGGGGGAGTAGTCAGGGGCAACCAGGCTGATGGGGCAGCAGTTGGGTGTGACTGGGCTGATGGAGCAGCATTGGGGGAAACCAGGCTGGCAGAGAAGGCAGTTAGGGATGACCAGACAGGCAGAAGATGCAGTGAGGGGCAAGCAGACCAGCAGGAGGTACAGTTAGGGACAATCACAATGTTTCAGATCAAGTAATTCTCAGTAAATGGCAGGCAGAGGGTGTTAGGGGTGATCAAGCTAGCAGGGAGGCAGTTAGGGGTGAGAAGGAAATTTGCAGGTGAGCAGTTAAGAACTGACAGTCTCAGATTGTGAGAGGGATATCTGACTGCCAGTTTCAGTCTGATCCCTGGGCAATCGAACATCCCCCGAGGTGTCCCAGACTGGAGAGGCAGCTGGGCCAAATTTTGTACACCAAGGCCTCTAGTCTATATAAAAAAGGGTAAAACGCAAAATATCCTCTCAGGAGTTTGACCAGGAAACTGTGAGTTCCATTTCTTGCTATGACATTCACTATCCACCAGGGGGCTGTGTGATATGAAGGAAGGCCCAGGCTGGCAGAGGGCAGTTGGGAAGGCAGGTTCTGGATGGCAGCTGGAAGGCCCTGATCAGCCCTGATCTCTGGCCAGGCTCAGGGACCCCACCCGTGCACAAATTTCATGCACCGGACTCCAGAAATTAATAAATAAGGGTAGTCCAAAAATGTCACTCTACCAACTATTAATCACAACTTCACTTCTATAAATACTTATTTACACACTAAAAGTAATAAAAATATCTGTTTTGAGTTTTCTCACTTTTGCCTCCTGCCTTCTGATGGAAAACAAATTGAAAAAAAGATTTGAAACAGAACAAATAAAGTAACACAAATAACTAACATGAGTAAGAAAATTCTGAATAATCAAGATATGCCTACAGCAGTCTGAATCAGATAGAAAGGTATTAATATAACCATCAGTGATGTCAAGGTTTACAATAAATTAAAAATGAAATGGAAAATTATTCTATGTTGAGTGCTAAAAATACTGGACTCTACAATCTCTGTGAATACTAATCACCAACCTAACCATCCCCTTCTGTAGTCCTGAAGACAGTCAACATGTGGTTGCAGAAAGGGCTCCATATATGGCTCGGAATTTTTAAAAATGCAGCAAACATTTACTGAGAATTACTTGATCTGAAACATTGTGATAGGATGTGTGGATACAATGACAGGCAGGTGGGGAGAGTATGACTTATCTTTTCAAAGCTTCCAATTCTGATTTGGGGGAATGAAATGCACTTTTTATAACACAGGATTGCATTAAGTGTGATCCTTCCTGTATGAGCAAAGTGCTCTGGAAGGACAGCACAGGACAGGAATCAGTCTTACAGTTTCAAAGAAAATGTGTGTTGCTACCTGGGGAACAACAGAAAAGTATCATAGTCTCTGGCCACTTGGGTGGTCTTCAATCTTTTTACACATGTCCCACGTAAAGTTTCTCTCCTCTGTAACAGCTCATAAATCTCTCTCCTTCTGCAAGAGCTTGTCCCATACTCTCCAAGCAGCCCTGTCTTTTTATTTCTTAACTGGAGGCCTTATGCATGAAATTCATGCATGGGTGTGGTCCCTAGGCCTGGCCGACAATTAAAGCACAAGCATCTGGCATGGAAGGACAGGTCCCAGCTGACCCGTGGGCCCTGGGCAGCACCTGGACCCCCAGGATTCCACAGGACTCCCCCCTCTACCTGAGTCAAGGTACCCGAGTCCTCATGGGGAGATGCAATAAGCACAGCTAAATGCTGCTTGTCCGGGAGCAATGTGGACCTCTGGGCCACCTAGTGGCCTGCATGGAAGCCAGGTGGGCAGTATGCTCTCTCCCGGGCGGCCTCCCAGACCGGCTCCTGTGTGAACCCCCAAGAAGCCTAAACAGCCCCTGTGGTCCTGGTGGCTGTGGCCCGGCTCACCCAGAAGAGGCTACATGAGTGCAGGGTGGGCTCCTCACAGAGACTGGGCACCTGAGCACGGGAGCTTTCCTGGCACATAAACCCTGATGTCCCAGGGGAGGGTAGCAGGGGGAGTGAGAGTGAGCTCAGCAAACACCCAGCATTCTCATCACACCTCCATCCCTATCATCCTTGCCCCCAGGTAGCTGGAGAGAGGTCTTAGCACTTCACCAACATCCGCCATGTTCTGTACTGCCCTCTGGTGGTGAGATCACGCCATAGGCAGTGGTCAAACTCCCATTCTCCTGATCAAACTCTGGTTAAACTCCTGGTTGAGGGGACAATTTGCATATTAGACTTTTATTATACACTAGAGGCCCAGTGCATGAAATTCATGCATGGGTGTGTGTGTATCCCTCAGCTAATCCTGTAACCTCTCCAATATGGTACCCCTTGAGGGATATCCAAGTCAGATATCCTTAACACAATCCAGGATTGCTGGCTCCCAACCACTTGCCTGCCTGCCTGATTGCCCCTAACTGCTTCTGCCTGCCAGCCTGGTCACCCCCAAGTGACCTTCCCTGCAGCCCTGGTCACCCCTAACTGCCCTCTTCTGCAGGCTTCTGGTTCTCCCCAACTGCCCTCCCTTATAGGCTTGGTCACCCTTAACTGCTCTCTCCTCCAGGCATGATCCCTCCAAATGTCCTCCCCTGAAGGCCTGGTTCCCCTCAACTGCCCTCTCCTTCAGGCCTTCACTCCCAACTACCCTTCCTTGCAGGCCTGGTCTCCCCCAACTGCCCTCCCCTGCTGGCCCAATCACCCTTAACTGCTCTCCCCTGCTAGCCTGATTTTCCATAACTGCCCTCCTCTGCAAGCTATCTTGTGGCAGCCATCTTATGTCCACATGGGGGCAGCCATGTTTGACCACATGGGGGTGGCCATCTTGGGTGTTGGAGTGATGGTCAACTTGCATATTATTCTTTTATTAGATAGGAAGATTCAAATTGAGTCCATCAGTGATGCCAGATGAGATGCCAGGGATGAGAAGCCATAAGTATCAAATATTCTCCACCTATAAATTTACCCATAAATACAACAATCCACATTTCTCTCCCACACATCCCCACCGTTCATCTTTAGAAATGAACCCCTTTACCTGAAAGCTAATTTCCATTTTTTCCTCCCCACCCATCAATATCTTCAAGGACTTTCCTAGTTAATTATCAGCTTCCCACATGCCCCTATTAAACTTACATAGGTTTTGGTTCTGTTTCTTTTTAAACATTTAAAAATATGTTCAAATATTCACAAACTCATATTTGTCTCTCACTTTCCAAGCATACTATATAATAAAGAGGTGATATGCAAATTGACCATCACTCCAATACACTTTGATCCCATGTGATCAAAGATGGCTACCCATAAAATGGCCAGCAGGGGAGGGAAGTTGTGGGGGGACCAGACTTGCAGGGGAGGACATTTGGAGGTAACCAGGCCAGTAGGGGAGAGTAGCTAGAGATGACCAGGCCAGCAAGGGAGGACATTTAGGGATGATCAAACCAGCAGGGGAAGACAGTTGGGGGAGACCAGACCTGCAGGGCAGGGCAGTTCAGGAGTAACAGGCCTGCAGGGCAGGGCAGTTGGGAGGGACAAGGCCTGTAGGGAAAGGTAGTTGGGGGCAACCAGGCCTGCAGGGGAGGATAATTAGGGGCAAGCAGGCTGGCAGGGGAGTGGTTAGGGGGTGATAAGGCTGGCAGGCAGAAGCGACTAGGGACAATCAGGCAGGTAGGCAGGTGAGCGCTTGGGAGCCAGCAGTCCTGGATTGTGAGAGGGATGTCCGACTGCACCTATAGGTCTGCAATAGGGCCTAAACGGGCAGTTGTACATCCCTTGATGGGTTCCAGACTGAAGAGGGTGCAGGCTGGACTGAGGGGCACACACTCCACTCTTCCATGTACAAATTTCGTGCACTGGGCCTTTAGTCTATACATATAAATAGCCAGGGTCTGTAATATCCAAATGACTGAAGGCCAGGCTGGCACACAGCAGGCTTGAGTGGGTGGGGACTGGCCAGTGGGCTGAACTGCTGACCTCTCAGAGGACAGGCAGGGTTGATCAGGCCTTGTCTCTCTTTCCAGACCTCACCAGCAGCCCAGCCCCCACCTCCTTCCCTCCCTCCCTCTCTCTCTCTTTCTCCCTCTCTCTGCTTGCCAACAGCCTGGGGTGGCTGCTGATCAGCCCCTCTCTCTAATCAGGCCCAGAGATAGGTCCAGAGATGCTGACTGGCATAGAAAATGACCAATCAGAACCAAATCTGGGTAAACTGCTATGAACCAATGGTTGCCTAGGAGACAGAGCTTTTGATGCTGACTGGCACAGAAATGACCAATCAGAACCTAATCTGGGTTAACTGTGAAGTCAGAAACTAAGATGGGGGCTGAGGAAGGGTTTTAAGGGCAATAGCTGTTTGGTATAAGGTGTAAGAAAGTGGATAGTGCACATAGTTGGCTATCAGTCCAGATATAGGAATTATGTGCTTTTGTCTGCCAAGAGCATCTCCTCCTGCTAAAAAAGGCTTCCCCCACCCCATTTAAGCAATCATATCCTATATAATCTACTTAATACTACTAAAAGAGTAATATGCTAAGGTCAACCGGCTATCTTGTGGACATCCAACTTCCTTCCAGACAAAGCCATGGTGGTAAGGGCCAAGGCAGAGGCAGATAGGAATGATCAGGCTGGCAGGGGAGAGCAGTTAGGGGAAACCAGGCCAGCAGAGCTAGGGCCATTCTGAGTGAGATCAGGCCAGCAGAGGAGGGCAGTTGGGAGCTAGATCAGGTTGGCAGGGGAGGGCCGTTGGGACGAGATCAAGTCAGTAGGGGAGGGCAATTGGGGGTGATCAGGCCAGCAGGGAAGGGCAGTTGGGGGTGATAAGGCAAGCAAGCAGAAAGGTTAGGAGTGATCAAGAAGGCAGGCAGAGAAGTTAGGGGCAATCAGGCAGGCAGGCAGGTGAGCATAAGCCAGTGGTCCCAGATTGCTAGAGGAATGTGTGACTGCCTGTTTAGGCCTGATCCCTCTGGGGTCCCCGATTAGAAAGGGTGGAGACTAAGTTGAGGGAACCCCCATTCCATGCATGAATTTCGTGCACCAAGCCACTAATCCTAAAATAGTAATTTAAAAGCATTTCTTCACTTCTATTTCATTTCCTAAATCTCTGCCACCTGGCTGCCATCTCTCCACCTCAGTTTTACAACCGCTCTTGCCAAAGCCACCAACAACTTCTTGTGAAAAATTTAATCTGTATGGTTCACTTTCTATCTCAACTTCTCTATAGTTCTTGAGCCTTGGGTAGCTCCTTTCTTGTGCCTGTCCCTTGGCCTCTATATCTACTAATTCTGAATTTCCTTCTACTGCTTTGTTCATCTATCCTAGCTTCCTTTCCTTATTGAAAGCTATTCCGTGATTCACAATAAATATTAGTGTTCCTAAAGGCTTCATAGTCAGCACTATCTCCCCCCAGTATTTATGGTTCTAACTATCTATACATTTTTATTTAACCAGGTTCCACCTTTCTTCTCAAGACCTGGGAAAGCCATTTGTGTGCTGAGTATTTCTACTTGGACCTAGTACTGTTACATCAAAGTCAACATGTCCAAAAATCAATTTTCCCTCTTCCTACCCTCCCTGAAGTATTTCCTATTATCTATCAGTCAATAAGAACCATGCTGGATTCTTCCCTCATTTTAGCCATGGAGAATTTTTGGTAGACTTAGCCTATTTAATAGTTACTAAATTCAATACGGGTTGTATGAATGAACTAGACATTTCTCATCTCTCCCTTGAACTACTGCCATTTAAGTAGCTCCCTGACTCCACCCTCCACATTTGCCCAGACCCAGTGTACTTTCCACTGTTCCAGAAACAAATGTTCTAAATGCAAATGTGCACTCTCTTGCTCTCTATACTTTAATAATCCACTTCCCTCTTTTCAGACTAAATTGTAAGTGTATTAGCATGGAATATAAAGTAGGTCCTTCAAGGCCCTCTCCAGCCCCATCTCCTGTCCTTCCTCATTTGCAAATTAAGGTCCAATTATAATGACCTTCTTAGATCCCATGAATATGCCTATGTACTCTCATGTCCATGCCTTTGCACATGTTCTCCCAGCCTAGGGGCCCATTCCCCTCACTCTGACAGTAAAGGGTCAGAGAACACATTTTGGAGTCAGATATTGGCTGGAGATTTAGCCCCTTCCAGAGATATAACCTTAGGCAAATTACTTAACTTCTGTACCTCAGCTTCCTCATCTATATAATGTAAAATGACAGTATATAACTCCTGGAGATTTTGTTAAAGATTTAATGAGATAAGGAACACAAAGTTCTTATCTCAATGTCTTCCACATACTTACTTAGCAAATGCTCAATAAATGGCAGCTAGAGTTGACTAACTTTGGCTGCTAAACCACAATTGGGATGTCTAATCCTGTTCACCTTCCCTACCACTACTCAATCTTATCCATCCTCTCCTTATTGCTCCCATTATTCCCTCTCAATTGCTGTCACTATCCTTATTACTGAATCTTATAATTAATACTTGATTTAACTGGTCTCCCCATGAGGAGAAAAGGTAGAAAAGCAAGGACAATGTCTTTATTTGCTAATCTATGGATTTAACCCAGAGTCCAGCAAGTATGATTCATTACATTCCTTATGAATGTAAAAAATTTAAAGTATGAATTCCAACAAAGAAATATCCAAAAATGGTATAAGAGAACCATCTAATTCTTAATTCTATAGACCCTGATTATGGAATCATGAAGCTACATACTTCAATGAGAATTTCAATTAGATGATTTGCAGGTGAAATGGAAGAGTTCATTAAAAATTACATGAATGTACCTAACAATGACCTTCCTAGAGGGTGATATATCAACTGGATCTTGAAGGAAGAGTAGGAATGTGATGGAAAAGTAAGGACTATCCAGGCAGAGTAGTAACATGTATAGAGGAATGAAGAAAATTAATAACTAGAAGCAAAAAAATTATTCCAGGTGATTTCTAGAAAATGAAACTTGAAAAGATGGTTAAGAAATATATAAATGCTTCCTTAAATGTAATTCTGAGGAGTTTGGACTTGATAAAATAAGAAATAGCAAACCACTCAGATTTACCTGCATTTAAAAAAATAATAAAGCAATAATGGTGAATTGAGGGGAAGAAGGGAGACAAGAATGGGAGACTATTAAGAGATCACTACAATAGTCCAGGTAAATGACAACAGGAGAGAAGGCCAAAATTTTAAGTAAAAAACAAAGTAAAATCAACATAAGTCAGATGTGTGAAGTGGGTAGAAAGAGGGAAGAATGGAAGTTGTTAACCAAAATAGCATGCATAACTAGTTAGATTGTGGATTAATTATTGAGTACACAAATTTAGGAGATTTAAAGGTAATATCCTTTTAATATTTAACAGGCTAAGTATTAAAATACCTGTGATACAATGAAATGAAGATGTTCAGTAGATCCAAGGACTTAGATTTAAAAAAAGGTTGGAGCTTTAAAGACTTGGGAATCCTCAAGAATTTAGCTGATAATTGAAATCTTGAGCATAAACAAGATTTCCCACTAGTCTTTGCAAAGCAACAAAGCAGGTATCAGAGAATTAAATGTTGTGGAATACCAATGTTTATGGAGCAAATAGTTAAAAAGGAACAAATTAAGAAAATGAGAAGTAGATGAGGCAGCAAAGAACTCCTGTAGACACAAAGAAACTATCTTGATATGGACAGAACAGATATTAAGTGGGATAAGTACAAGTAGCCACTAGATTAAAATTAGATCACTAACTTTTTTATCTGCAGCATTGTCAACAGACTAGTGGAATGAGGAGTCATATTGCATTTTGGAGATAAATGGGAGGAAAGAAAGGACAGGCAATTATCCTTTCAATAAGTTTTTTGTTCTTCTTGTTTGTTTGTTTTAATTTTATTTATTGTTAGATTGTTTTTAATATGGGGTAAAACGAACATGTCTGCAAGCTATGGTTAAAGAATCAACGAAGAAGGAGATATCTAAGATACATGACTGAATAATTAAATTGATTAGGTAGGTCTCCAAAGTGGTGGAAGTGAAAGAGGTGTTGACAGGTGATCTTTTCCTTAAAAAGGTGAATAGATATAATCCTAAAACTAGGTGAGAAGGGAGAAAGTGATGAAAGTTATCTAAGCTATTACCCATAAGTTTAGAAATGGTAGGAGGGAAGTTGGAAGAGTCTACACTACACATCAATACTATTTTTTTTTTTTTGCAGCTGAGTAGGATGTTAATTATCCATTTGGAATGGATATTCAAAATGGGGTAGGAAATCCCAGAAGTCACTAAGGTAAATGAAGCAAAAAGATAGTGGACAGAAATGAATCTTTTTTGCCATAGACCTTGACCCTGGAATGAAAAACTGGAGTCTCAAACTAAATTGAGTTAGAATTAGGGTCAAAAAGGAGAATTTAGTCAGATCTCATCTCAATAGAGATCAGACAAGGCCTGGGGTAAAGTGGGGGTCTCCACAGTGTATTTTATTCTGACTCAGAGTAATTGCCTCTAGATTTTAAAGTGGCCTTACAAGAACTGAAGTGGTTGAGCTAGAATTATAGGGGGGAGAGCAGCAACATAAAGAATTAAGGCCTTATCAAGCATCTAAAACATATTTAATACTTAAAGGATAAAAACAATAAAATCTCTATTTCCAAGTAACTGCATTTTATGTTATTAAGATGCATGGAGTCTGAAATGTGTCTCTATGTCCAGCACTATTTCCTCCATGCAAAGTGCTTGGAGCATAGCAAGGACCTCATATGAGCTTGAACCAAAAAAAAACAACAAAACATTTTGACAGACCTTGCACTTGCCAAATTCCCTGCCTTGTCTTTTAGCCCATCAATGTAACATGTATTCAAATATGCATAAATATCTGCAGGCCCTGGGATGACCAGATATATACAACTGCTGGAAGGAAGTAGAGGAGGGTGTGGCTTCTAACTGCCATTTCACTTCCAAATAACCATAAAAGGGGAAATCCAGGTTCTATTGTTTTTAGTCTAAGTCTGTCAGAATCAAATATCCTGGGTGTTCTGTATTTTTTAGTTTAGTATTACAATGAGTTCAGCAAAATTGATTCTACACTACTATTATTATTATTCTTTATCATAGAAAAAATATCTGTACAAGTGAAAGTAGCTTCATGACAGCCAGAATGCACTACCTTAGGCACAAGATGTAAAAATGTATAATTTTGAAATCTTGTATAAAAAGATATGAATGCAAAACCTAAAATTTGAGTAAATGGCTTTATAAAAATTGTGTCACAAAAATAACATTAATGTATTAAAAGCAATGCCCATACTAGCCATAGTTGAATCAATATTAAGGAATATTCATAGTTTTAATAATATGAGTGATCATTTTGGATTCAGAATATTTATCAATTTTGGGAAAAACACCTATTTTTCATCTTTAGAACCTAGCCTTTCAAATCTCCATTAACAACTCAGTGGCAAAGATAAAACATCTGCCAAAATACAAATGACAGCATGAGCAAATGTCCTAATAGTAGACATTTCATTTAATGCTTTAACACACTGCCTCTAAATTGCTGAGGCGGGGTCATAAATAAGGACTTTTACATAGTCAGTTACTTCCTTAAAATGGCAACTTGTGTTTTAAAGTAATACGTATATATTTTTAGGAGAAAACGTTAAAAGATTTTCTTTAAAGCAAGCCAAATTACTACAATACTTAAGACAAAAAACATGTTTTTTCAATAATGTTTATCCTTGATTTTAAAAACACTGAAAAACCATTCAACTACTGATAGTTCATATACGTCATTATTTGAGTAAGATTTACCAGTTTTTGAATTCCACTGAAAATGCTGATGTGCTTTTAATCAAAATATAATTTGACATATAGGGCATGGGGGAGGGAAGGAGCATAATTCATTCTGCATCTTGTAAATCAATACCGGGGGCTACAGTATGCCTGTAATTAGATGGAAGGGGTATTTTAGAAAACTTATTTTATGAAAAAGGTCAATTGAAACTATAGTGGCTATCAGTAAATGGCATTTGATTACCAGTCATTTGAAAATGAATCTGAAAGCAAAACCAAAGTCTGAGTAACAATGAACATAAAAGTCCATGGACTTTCTTCATTCTAGATTCTAAATTCGATCTCTCAAAAACCTTGGTTTATAACTACTTGTATTCTAATGCTGTTAGCATCTCTTCACACATGCCCTTTAAAAACTAAATATTAAACACAAACAAAAATCCATTGGTTTATATTCGACACTTAACACAACTCAAATGCATAATGCCTCTATTCTGTTTTTGTTTTTTTTCCTTTTTCAGGTTATTAGTTTAAGTACACTAAAACACTATAAATTCTGAATTCTATGACTCTATAGGGACTTGAGCACATTAATATTATTGTAAATGAGTGCTTATTAGATATAATCTCAACTATTACTAACAGAATTCTTACCCCAGAAGTAACATTATAGCAGTTCTTTCTAATCTACTTGAAAATAGGACTCCTGTTTTTAAAAGAATACATAATTTATAGTTTTTATTCTTCAGAATAGCTTTTGATGCCTATAGTTTAAATTAGTGACTTTTTATCACAAATTTATAATCTGGTTCAATATGCATTCTGATCAGAAAACAGGTTTCTGAAAGCAGTATTATTTTATTTATTTTGATAGTAACAGCAATGAGCCATTAATGATAATGACAGGGAACACTACTTGATCTAATATCAACCCTTCAGATAACAGACATAGTGAATACAAACAGCTCCAACATCCCAGGATTTTCGGAGAACAAGGAAAGTGGCAAGCAGGGTCTTAAGAGCATCTTGAAAATAGCTGAAGTCACAAGGCTTTATGAATGTCACAGTGAGGCTAATAATCAGTTTAAATGTAATTAAATGCAAATTATAGAATTAAATATAACAATTTCGTGTTTAATGTTCCTCAAATTCAATTAGAAAAAATTCACAAAAAGGTTTATACCATGTTAATTGTAACAGACACAACCTATATAGCCACACACATAAAAATCATATTCTCCCCACAGTTTTAATAAAGCACACATTTTAAAAAAATAGTTTCCAAAAGCTTGGGGCCAAAACGCCTTTAACGTGGAAAACCACCAAATTCCAGTTGGTTGCAAATATGTTTTGACTAGGGGTTATTGTCTTCTTATTTCAAGCGATTATCTATTGCTGTTAAATGGTTCCCTAAATATAGGAGGGAACTTAAATGTGCTCTTTGGACTGGATTAAAGTCGTTGGTGGGGCGGGAAGGTTGAGAGAGTTTCCAAGAAGCCTATTTCTAAGGTTTAGTTTAAAAAAAAAAGGGGGGGGAGGGGGGTAGAGAGACAAGATTCTTCTGATTAAATGATGTGTCGGAAATAAAACTTAATTGTATCAAGCATGCCACCTTTACCTCCCATGTGGGAGGGCAAACCCGAAAAATAAATAAAAAGTAAATAAATAAATAACCATCTTCCCCAAAATGCGCACTTCCATCGCAAGACGCCCAGGCTCTCCCACTCTCCCCCCCTTCATCCCCGGTGCATGTAAGCGCCTGGGAGGAAAAGGAGGTGCGAAAGCGGGGGGACCCTGACAGCAGCCACCCCCGCGCTTCCGATCGCGCCCTTTCTCTCCAGTGAATGTCCGCGCGAGGTGCGCGGTGCGGGGTCCTCCTCGGCGTGTGCGTCCGGAGGTGGCGAGCGGGGGCAGGAGACGAGCCCGCCGTCACCCGGGGAAGGCGAAGAGGAGGGAGAGGACGCCAGGGAGGAAGGGGGCGCCTGGGTACCCGCGGGGCCTCCCACGTTCGCGCCCGGGCGTCCAGGGCACGCGCGTCCCGCACTGGCCACGCTCTCCCGGGAGCCGCGGGGCCGGCAGGGCACGGCGCACGCCCCGCGGAGCGCCGCGGAGGCGGGAGACGCGATCCGCAGCGCCAGGTCCGGGGCCACTCACCGCGGCTCGCTGAGCCCAGCAGCAGCAGCACCACCAGGGGCCACATCGCGCCCGCGAAGGGGCCGCCTCCGCTGCCGCCGCCCGCTGGCGTCTGGAGCAGCCGCCGCGGTGACAGTCCGAACCCCGCGCCGCCTCCCGTCTCCGGCGGAACCCACCGCCCAGGCTGCCGGCCTCGCGCCCGCGAGCTCCAGCTGCTGCACACCCGCTCCCAGCCCCGAGCGCCGCGCACGCGCACGCGCCCTCGTCCCCGCCCCGCCGCGGTGCCTGCTGACGCGGGTGCCCCTGATTCGTGGACTAGTCAACGCTCCCTGGGGCCCCGCCAAGACCCCGAGCCGCTCCCGGGAGGTGGCGGAGGCTGCGCTTTGAGGCCGAGTCTCGCCGCGCCCCCTCTATCCCCGCGCCAGGGTCCGACACCCCTCGCCGGGAGCCTGGGCGTGTGTTCCCTCGCCTCGCTCCTCCTTCCTTGCTGCTTCTTGCACCGCCCGGGATCCGGGGATCCTGCCCGCCACTGTCCTTTACTGCTGGAAGTGAAATCTATTCAAAATGTGGCTCCAAGCCACAGTATAAAGAAGGCCTTTTTTTAAAAAAAAAAAAAAAAATCAGTTTATTGAGGGTAACATAGGTTCGCTAAACCATGCAGTTTTTAAGTGTGCAACTCAATTTGAATCATCCACACATTGCATCCTGTGCCCATTGGTCCAAGCAATGCCTCTTTCTGTCCCCACTGGCCCCCACCCTTTGACCATCGCTACCTGCCTGCCACCCCTCCTTTAGCTCTGGCCATCATCACCACACAGTGTTCCGTGTTATGCATATATGGTTTTTGACTCATCCCTTCACTTTCTCTCAATATATCACTGAATTACACAGGCACAACATTCAAACTGAAGCAAAAGCAGTTTTAAAACTGCCAGTAACATTCATCCTAAATGATGAACTGTCTTGTCACAAAGTCAGTCTCTGGTGGCTACTCTAATAGGTGCGTAGCCTTTGGTTGTTTTTCTCTTAGCTGCCGGAGAAGAAAGCAATTTCCCACCACAACACCCCACTTCTCCAAATCCTCTACCCATGGCATCTCCTCCATTCACTCCATCCCCGTAGTAAAACAAACAAACAAACAAAAACAAACAAACAGGAAATATTTCCACTTTCAGTGCATTATATACTATGTCACTTTTCAAGTGTCTTTTTTTTTTGAGTGTATGAATCTTTTCCCCACAGCATTATCAAATCTTTATAATCAGAGAATTTTTTAAGTATTCCCTCTTCTAACACTTCAACTCAACAGGCAAACAGAAGGGTTTAATAAATGTGTTGATGTGACTGGAGGCAAGCATTGCTCCAGTGAATTTTGATTGTTGTGGTTTTTTTTAAATGATTAAAAAAAGAAAGGAAAAGTGATATCTCACTAACACAATGGTTCATAACTATGGAGGCCATGATGTGAATGGCCACGTAGACACCCTGAGGCTACCAAAGGGACTGTTGGATTCTCCTCCAATTGCTGTGTATATGGATACAAAAGAATCACCCACCAGACTTAGAGCATTGGAAACCTTGTGCACCACAGGGTAGTTGGTTGGCTAAATAAGGCTGCCAGCTGTCCCTTAGACCAAAGGATCCCTTAAAGCTGAGGAGTAACCAGGAAGGACTGTCCACAACTTTCACACGTAGAATTGGAATGATGCTCTGTTTTATACTGGAAGCTGCTGAGACTAAGTACCTCATGTAGTTTTGTGTAGAAAATAGAGAATCTTGCCTTGGTGGGTGTGCTCAGTGGCTAGATTGTCGGCCTGAGAACAGAAGGGTTGTGGGTTCAATTCCCAGTCAAGGGCACCTACCTGGATTACAGCTTCGTTGCCCAATTCTGGTTCAGTCCCATAGGGCAGTGATGGGCAAACTCATTAGTGAATAGAGCCAAATATCAACAGTACAAGGATTGAAATTTTTCTTTTGAGAGCCGAAAACTGACTTCTGTGCATGGGCCACAAAGTTTCAATCGCATTGAATGCGCACGCTCGCACATGGTATTTTTGTGGAAGAGCCACACTCAAGGGGCCAAAGAGCCTCAATTTGCAAACCATTGCTACAACGGAAGGTGTCTCTTTCACATGGATATTTATCTTTATAACCCTTTTCTTACCTGTTCCCTTCCTCCCTCCTTTCCATTCTCTCTCTCTTAAAAAAAAAAAAAAATCAATGGAAAAATATCCTCTGGTGAGGATTAACAAAAAAGAGAAAATACATAAATGCTTTTTATTAGCAGCATAAACGAAGTGCAATGGGAGTACTCTTAAGCCAGGTGAGTAAGAGACCCCCTGGGGGACCACCTCAGCTCTTGGGAATCAGCTGGGATGTGTTTTGATGGTCAGGCAAGAGGAGGCCTATTCCAGAAGACAAGCCAAAGCAAGATTCTTAGGTTTGATTAGCTTCTCTCTGAGATAACTTTCTCCGGTATCTACCTTTTATTTCTGTTTCCCTTTTAACATTTCCAAGTATTTTTATTTAGATTTTGAGCTCTTCTTATCTTTACATAAGGGGTTTCTTGGGTGGAAGGTGAGAGAAAAATGTATATTAGAATATTTTGAACAGAGGTAATTCACATTCGGTTTATTACTAAAATTAATCTTCATAACAGCCTTGGAATGGATCTTATGATCTCCATTTTAGTGATGAGGAAACAAAGGGAAAGAGGAATAATGAGTACTTTGCCCATGATTATATGTGATACTTTCCTCTCTCTGTCCCTCTTGTTTACGTCTATATTCCTGAGCTCATTTTCCCATTTTTTCTTTTTGCCCTATAACATCTAATTACCTCTTCCATTGCACTTGTTTATGCTACTAATAAAATGCATTTATATATTTTTGTACATATCTGTCTCCTATTCTCCCATGTTAGCTGGGAGAAAATGAAATATTTCCAGGCTATATTTGTATTTCCAGGGTCTGTCACAGTGCTTGGTCAAGACCTAAAAGCTCTGTGTGTGTGTTGTATCAGCAAGAAAATACGTGTGATGTGTAGTATTGCAGAAATGCTTTAGCCCAGGTTGAATCTACATCTCCAGCCAGGCACTACGATTAACCTTGGACAAATTACTTAACACTTCTGAGTCCTCCTTTCTTCGTTTGTGAAGCTACAAGTTGAAAATAATAGAAATTAACTCTTTAAATTGCCCTGAGAATTTACTGTGAACACTTTTACAGCTACATGGAGCAGTGCCTGGTGCACAGTAAGCACACAATCAATATTACTTCCTATTATTAGAGTCTCCTTATAGTAAGGTGAGTCCCTGAAAAGAACAGAGAAATATTATCTAATGGATCACCAATTGTTGGTCTGAAACCCTGAAGAGGCACTGGGATTGGGCCAAGTGTGCACAATTTTGATTCAAGCCAGAGGCGCAAGTCTGTGCCCGCTGGATAGCCCTTAGTCCATATGTTCTCATATACACTTTGTTGGTGATTGAACACTGAGGGACCCAGATCATTGATAGCTGGCTCAGGACCCAGTGACCCAGGGTGTTACTTAAACTTGACCTACTCAGAAGAGCACAGTTGCCCCAGTCATCAAACGAAGCACTGTAACGGAGTGTCTGTGCTCAAGAGGCCAGGACTGGGTTTAGATGGTTAGGCAGCTGGAAGATATTGACATGTGGTTAGAGAGATGGATTTGGCTCAGGGAAACAGAAGGATGGCTCCAGTAGCAGGAAATGATCTTCCTGGCCTGTGCTTCCATGAGGGACAAGTATTAGAGACAGAAACGCCCTCCGAGTAGGAGGAGGCAGGACTGAGGGTTTGGGTAAAGGATATTCTACAGGAGGGATGAAAGGGCATTTCCATGGGGAAGTCCTTGAGCCCAGACTTGATTTGCCCAAATCAGGGACAAGCATAGCTCTTCCCACTCCCCCTGCTGCTGTTGCTAGAGACTGCTCTGGTAGGGAGCCCACACTCACCACAGCTGGAAGGCACTAGAGAGAGCCAGTTTCCAGGTTAGTTGTAAAACTGTAGCTCCTCTATTTCTTTGAGAGCACATAATCTTTGGGTTCCTGGGAAGGCCCCTGTATCTTGCCTAACTGTCCCCTTTGGAACACATAATATACATGTAGAGGGTGCTCACTATGCACCAGAACCTCATCATGCTGTAGTATTTATTGTCTATTGCTGCCAGAAGGAATTACTACAAATTTAGGGGCTTAAAATGATACCCATTCATTATGCAACAGTTCTGCAGGTCAGAAGTGCAATGGTTTCTCTGCTTCTTGTCTCCCACGGCCAAAATCAAAGTGTTGCGTGCGCTGTGTTCCTTCAGAAGGCCCTAGGGGAGAATCCACCTTCAAGATCATTGAAGCATTTGTCAGAATTCAGAGTCTGTGGGACTGTGGTCTCCATTTCCTTTCTGGCTGCCATTTTGGAGGGGGTCAGCATGGACAGGCTGGCTTTGGGTAACTGTGAGTAGCACCAATGATGCATTAAAGCCTTCTCCGGTTGTCCTGCTTTCTCTTTTTCTGCCACATTTCGATGACTGACTCTTCCTCCCCTTCTATCTTAAATACTCAGGTGATTAGATTGGGTGCCTCCTGGAATCCAGGATAATCTCCCCATGTTTAGGTCTATAACCATAATCACATCCAGAAGTCTCTTTTGCTATAAAAAGTAACACATTGGAAAATCCCCAGGGATTAGAGCTTGGAAATGTTGGGAGGTATTATTCTTCCTACCATACTTAGGTTCTTTTTATATTTGTCTCCCTGGATCCTTAAATGACCCATAAGGAAAACATTGTTATATCCACATCATTGTTATACCCAGTGTGTATATATAAAGATACTGAGTTCCAAAGAGATTCATATCTCATGTAGTAATTGGTGGAGCTGATGTCTTGCTTCTGAGCTCAGGCTCCTTCCTCTGCCTGACTGAAGAAATGTCAGATGCAAAGCAATTATGTGGTGGTCGGCCCCACTCCTTGAAGTTCCTACTGTTGCTTCATTAGTGCTGCTTCTCACTCACTGAGGTGGTCCCCACTGTGGCCACCAAGTTTCCAGCTCTCCTCCTAATAGTACGATATGTGTATCCACTGATTCTCAGCAGAAAACAGATGGCGTGCCCAAATGAAGATGCTGAGAGGAGATTAATAAAGGAACTGTTTATGAGGGTGTGGGCAGGGTTAAGGGAAAGTGACAAGGAAAGGAAAAGTGTTGTGAGCTAACAGCAGCTGCTGCTCCCTTGTCTCTAGTTCTGGAAGTGCAAGAAGAGGAAGGCTTAGGAGAATCCTGAGAGACTGGAGAATCTAAGGAGGGCTGCCTGGCAGAAGCTTGGACCTTTGGGAGAGGAACAGCTACTACCAGCCTGGCAGAGAGGAAGGTGGCCAAGGAAATACCATGACTCCACTCACATCCCACCTTCCAAACTCCTGCTCTGGGCAAATTTCAACTGCAGTTAGATAGAAAGAAGCCTGTTTATGCAATTCCTGAAGTTTGACTTTGCACGGTCAGAGTATGGAAGGGGAATTGGGTATGATGATGTGACTTGCTTTGCCCAGTGTGTTAGTTTCATAGAAATTTATTTTGTCACTAGAGGCCTGCACGACATTTGTGCAAGGGTCTTGGCCCTTGCATCTGTGGTGGATTGTCTCAGTCCTTGCAGCTCTGGCTTCATCCAGAAAGAAGGCCATGTATTGTTTTGGGCTATTTAGTATATTACTAGTGTCCCAGTGCACAAAATTCATGCACTGGGGGGGGGGGGCGGAGGAGAGGATGTTCCTCAGCCAAGCCTTCATCTTCTTTAATTCAGGACCCCTCAGGGATGTCTGGCACCCTGCTTATAATCTGGGACTGCTGGCTCCCAATTGCTTGCCTGGCTGCCAGCCTGATCACCCCCTAACCACTCCCCTGTCTGTCTGATTGATGCCTGACTGCTTCCCTGCTGGCCTGATTGCCCCCAACTGTCCTCCCCTATAAGCCTGGTTGGCCCTAACTGCCCTCCTCTGCCAGCCATCTTGTAGTTGCTATCTTTGACCACATGGGGGAGGCCATTTTATGTGATGGCATGAGGGTCAAGTTGCATATTACCTCTTTATTACATAGAATGCTTTTATTATTACAGACTAGGAGCCCAGTACACAAAATTCATGCCCTTGGTGGTGGTGGGGGGGGGTCCCTTAGCCCATTCTGCCCCCTCTCACAGACTGGGAATCTTCAGGGAATGTCTGATTAATGGCTTAGACCTGCTCTCCATGGGAAGTGGGCCTTGGCTGTAATATGACCTCCCTCTGCAGGAGGCAACTGGGCTGATCAGGGTAAGGTGCCACCCCCCATCCCCCCCTGCTGTAGCCACTGCCACCCACCACAGCTGTCAAGGTGTTTTCATCAACATAGACTCCAGTCCCTTCATCATGAAAAAATGACAACTTTCTTTAGGCATTTTCAAGATGTCTCTTTCATAGGATATGACCTTTCTTTCTTTCTTTCTTTCTTTCTTTCTTTCTTTCTTTCTTTCTTCCTTCCTTCCTTCCTTCCTTCCTTCCTTTCTTTCTTTCTTTCTTTCTTTCTTTCTTTCTTTCTTTCTTTCTTTTCCTTCCTTCCTTCCTTCCTTCCTTCCTTCCTTCCTTCCTTCCTTCCTTCCTTCCTTCCTTCCTCTCACTTGAGGATATGTTTCCATTGATTTTTAGAGAGTGTAGAAGAGAGAGAGAGGGAGAAACAGAGAGAAACATCAGTGTGAAAAAGACACTTTGATTGGTTGCCTCTTGCATGAGCCCTGACCTGGGTCCTGGTCAGCGGGGAGCCTGTAACCTAGGTACATGCCCTTCATCAGAATCAAACCCGGACCCTGCGGTAGGCAGGCTGAGGCATTATCCGCTGAGCCAAACTGATTAGGGCAGGATATAACATTTCTTAGCCCCTCCAGCAGCAGACCTTCATTTTTTTCTCTAGGACTGTGGTGGGAAAACCCTGTATCACCTTCTTAGATTCTTATAACCCAAGTTACCAAAAACACTGCAAGTGGTAGTGTGCAGGGAGCTTAGCCAATGAGCAATCAGAAAAGCTATTTATGCTCAAACTGGTTTGGCTCAGTGGACAGAGCGTCGACCTGCAGACTGAAGGGTCCTAGGTTTGATTCCTGTTAAGGATATGTATCTTGGTTGGGGGCATATCTGCAGTGAGGAGTGTGCAGGAGGCAGCTGATCAATGTTTCTCTCTCATTGATGTTTCTGACAGTCTATCCCTCTCCCCATTTCTCTATAAAAAATCAATATATTAAAAAAAAAAGAAAGAAAAGGTTTTTCCTCTTCAGCCTATGAACAGAGGATCATCTGTGTTGTGTCCACTGGACTAGGGACCTGTCCCCTGCTGTCAGAGACATGTGTGGCTCCTCATTCACTGTGTTCGTGAGCTGGGGGCTGTTTATCTCTCGGACACAGTGTGCTTCAGCCGCCGGGGGAATGCCCCCAAGCCTAGTAGCCCTGCATTCGCTGTATCCACCAGGCTGGGGGGTGTGAACCTGGGCCACTTAGCACAGGTGCACATGCAAGCAGCTGTCCTGCCCCATGGCTGCTTGTGCTTCGTGCCCCCGGCAGCTTGTCCTGGGACCCAGCCTGCTTGGCGTCCTGGCCACTCAAACTGAAACTTAGGCCACTTGGTACTGGTGCCTATAGGCCACTCCTGACCAGGTGTGTTCTGGGATCCTGGCCACTCAGGACCTATGTGTGGGCCTACAGGCTCAGAGTGGCCTGGGTCACGAGGATGTTCCTGGAATCCAAGCCACTCAGTGCCCACGTATGCAGATTAATCTGCTGCCATTTTTGTTGGGTTAATTTGCATACTCACTCCTGATTGGCTGGTGGACATTGTGGAGGTACAGTCAATATGCATCATTCTCTTTTATTAAAGTAGTTCTGTAATCTAGATGTCTGAAGTTAAAATGTCAACAGAACCATATTCTGTTTTCTAGAATATCTTGGCAATACTTGTGAGGAAGGACACTAAGAAGCTAGGGCAAGTCCTTGGCAAGTGGAAAAGGGAAAATGAGACAAAATAACTAAATAAGGCTAAATAATCTGAGCAATTTACAGCTACTTAATGCATAACCAGGTTTTATCTTCCCTAACCAAGGACACTTATAAGCAAATTATTGATGGTCAGACTGGCCTCAGACCCAGTCTCTCTTCTATGACATTCTTTGAAAATAAAACTAACCAAAAAATAACTCTATAAATACATTTTGCTGAATCAGCATATTCTTGAAGAGCACACCTAGCTAAAGAATATTCTGTTAAGACCTTCCCAGGAGGCTTCCCCTAGGATTCCCACCAGCTAGAAAGCCTTAAGGCAATGGACCCTGATATGTTCTCCAGAAAGCAGGTCACTCTTTGTATCTCTACTTTCTTTCTCTTAAACTTATCTGTCCCCACCATAGGTACAGCCAGGGGAGTACTGGGCAGCTGCAGCTCATCCCTGGCTTACTCCTTGAAGCTGTCTCCAAGGCCCCCTTTTTTTCTGACTTTCCTGTGACAGCTGCTCTACCGTGGCTCACTACTGTCACTGCGACTTTTACTTTCCAGGGAGTTCTTGTGGCCCAGCGTGGCCCACTTTATTCCTATAACATTTCTAAGCAGCCAAAGCAGCCCCATTTTAGATTCTCACCTGGACTTGTGATGTGAAATCTTTCCTGCAAGAAGTCAAGAACCCACACACTACCAGCTGGCTGAGGCAGACCCGCTTTAGGCCCAGTAACTGTCCTGTAACACCTGGAGTTCCTCAGCTGGAGATCCAACTCTCCAACATCTGTCTCCACCTTCATGTGGCTGCCTTCTCTATTTCAATGTCTTCTTTTTCTTACAAGGACACAAGTCATTAGATCTAGGCTCACCCTAAATTCAGTACAATATCATCCAAGATCCTTAACCAAATAATTCTGCAAAGATTCTTTTTTCAAATAAGGTCACATTTTGAGATCCTGGGAGTGATATTAATTTTGGGAGGATACCATTCAAACCACTATAACTAATAAATGTGTTATTTCTGGGCAAAAGCATCAAGACCTAGGACACAATTTACCACTCTCTTTTTCCCTCTCCCTTGGAAATCTGCAATGCTCCAGGCAGTGGGTACTCCCTCAGCCTGAGTCCTGGGGTGAGGATGTGGCAAAGCAGAACCCCAGCTGACCTACAAAGAAACAAAACAAGTATAGAAATTAATGTGTTACCTCCCTGACAGACATCACTGACAGTATTCAATAACCACATCCAGCCCTTCAGAGATACTCCCAGCAGCTCAGGCAGCTCCCCACTGCCTTACAGATGAAAACCCACTTGAATACTGCATTAACCAAAACCAGTTTGCAGGCTACCCATTCCTTTTAGTCCCAATTCCATTGGCAATATTTCACAGCATCATATTTCCTCTTTGGGGGTAAACAATCAATGTTAAAGTCTTTTGTGAGCTTAGAAGGGGCAAGTTTTCTAGGAAAAAACAACAACTGCCAGAGCACATGGGTATTCTTTGAATTAGTTACAGAGTATCTGCATTTCAGCCTGACAGTCTCATCTTTGATTCCCAAGGAGTTCCCTGCCTGCAGCAGCCCGGAATGTCTGCTGAGAAACCTTCATTCTCTGGCCTGAACCCAGGCTCTCTCCATGTGTTGTCCCTGTCCTGCCATGGCCACCTGTGCAGAAGTGCTGGGGACACCGCACCCCATGAAGTTTATTAGTGCTACAATGAGTCATCTGAGCACATCTGCAGATCTACTTGTCTCCAATACTAGTCTAATTGCTATGGGTGTGGGCCAATGCCCTCCAGCTATCATCACATGGTCTTTAACAGTCAAGTGAATAACTAGCATCAAACTTCCAGACCAGATAGACATGCATCTTTGGAATCATGAAAAAAGGTTTCTGAGTTCATATTCCTTTAATTTTACTTGTCTGTCTTGAATGGCAGCCTGGACATGCCAGCTGCTGCAACTCTCACCATCTATTCCCCAAACACAGAGTGGAGGAAAAGAAAAAGGTACAGAGACACACTTTGGGATGGTAGTGCCTGGACATGCAGCACCTGCTGCACATGGGAACTTCTTAAAAGTGCACATTCCTCCAACCTCTTAAACCAGACACTCTGGTGTGGCTCCTGGAGATCTGTGGATTGGGGAGTCTTCCAGGTGACTCTGGTGCACACTGAACATTGAGAGCTACCCATGTAGGGTCAGGTGGCAAGCTCAGGAGGTGATCCATCTTGGTAAAAATATCATCAGCAACCCTGTCCCTTTGATCTGGTGGGAAAGGCCCACCTCTAGTACACGGAGTGTCCCTGGGAAGCCTGGCTGTCTCCTGGACTACTGGGCAGTTTATATAGGCTGTGGTCAGAAGTGACAGATGGGGAGTGGAGGTAGTAGGGGAGTCAGTGCCCAGGACACAGAGTCCTGTGGCTCCATGGATAAACTCTCACATGGAGCAGGAATTCTGTACCAACTCATGTGAAGGGGCACATAGCCCACCTTTGTCTTGATAGAAACCAATGTGTCCTTCTGAGTGGCTTGAGAATCTCTTTAGTTTTATATTGTAGTGGTATTAGAAGTGGTTTAAGGACCTGGTTTCCCTGTTGTTTACAAACTACCTTTTGGAATGTCCATCAAGGTACTTAGTATCTGAGATCTCTGCTAATCTCTTGTGAGTTTCTACTTACAAGAGGCCATTTTGATAAAATGTATAAATCTTTCATATTTTTAAATAATTATGTCTTTTGGTCTAGGGAATGAAGTAAAGAAAGCAGGAATGAGAGATCAATACACATTTTACCAGATGTGGAATTCAGAGACACCTCTGTTGGAAGTATGTGAAGTAGGGGAGAAATGACTTATCCTCTATCATAATCCAAAAGAACATGATTCATTCCTTTAAGACAGCATATGGACAAGGTCACCTGGAGCTGGTTCTGGTAAATTCAGGGAAAGGACTCATCTTAATCTTCTCTGTCCTGGAACAAGGTATCCTTGTCCATGGAAAGAGCATGAGTGTTTTCTTGGAGATGTAAGAACAGCTCTTGATACAGAAATCAGTCAGATGGGTTGATGGAAATATTTCTCTTCCTCAGTAGTTCTGCTGATTCTCTTAATTTTGTCTAGCCATGCTGGATTTCCTGAGAAAATCTACTGCATTCCCTGCACAGCACAGAATCTTATAAACCAGAATTTTTTTTTTTCAGGATAAGGGTGTTCTGTTTTGGAGGAAAGGTTGCACTTCTCAATCTTTTCTTCCTCAGAACCCTCCTAATGTTTTGAATGTGGGAAGTATGGCCCTACAGGCCATAGGGAACATGCTTGTGATTTTATGTGCTCCAATAGTCACCTCCCCCCTGCTTCCCCAGTTTCCCTTTGTTGCCTCCTTGGAGACTGAGTCTTATTCCTATCCAGCTTCCTTTTTCTTCCCAAGAAATAGCTTTATGCTAGTAGACCTGTAGGCCACATGAAAAGCTATCAAAGCAGGAACAGAAGGAATCAATAGTAATATATGTAAGCGTATACATGTATCATAAGTGACAGACTCATTTCCATGCAAGTTAAGATGTTCCCAGTGCCTCTAATTGACACCCTGCATGTCTGTGTGCTCTGACATGAAGGAAATATATGTGGCTGGTCTCACCCTTGATATCTGCCCTGTAGAGGCAAAGTGGGCAGCTGCTGGTGGGCTGATATTGATCTTGCTGCTGAGATCTCTCCATGGCTACTCCAGCTGGCCCAGGCCTTTTTCCCATTGGGAATTCCCACATCACTGGCCTCTTTGGATCCAGGCACTGAAAGTTGTTTAAATGCAAATTATTTTCTAGGAGGTAGAGTCATTATTATTCATTAGTATTTGGACTTTAATGAGTCTATGAGCTTAGAAGGGAATGGGCCAGAATCTTTTGGTAATAGAATCCAGGGAGGGGAGATATGTTTTAATAATGGTGTGTGGAAAAAGAAGAGTGAGATCTGAAATGCTACAGAATCTATAGCCACAGACTCAAAGAATAGCACAAGGACACTAGTTATATGTTAAGAAATAATTGGAAAAAGGGGAAATGGGAAATAAAGTGCCTCCTCAAATCTACAGATCATTTGTGCCTGGAGTTCTTCATCCATAAGCAGATATGTTTGTACTAATACTTGCTGAGGCATTGTTATATTGCACATTTGCTATATAAACAGTTTTATTTATTCAGAAAGTTATTGAACACCTAGTACATGGCTACACACAGACATAACTAAACCCTGTCCTCATTTAAGATGGGAGATGGAGAGAGGAGACAGACACAATAAATAAAGAAAATGTGATACATTTATTAAATGGTTGTAAAGGCCATAGAGAAAAATATAGTGATACAGGCAAATGGGATGAGAATGTGATTTTAAATAAAGCTCACTAGACAGTGACATTTCATAAAAAAAGTGAATGGAGACTTGAACAAGCTGGGAAGATGTCAATGTGGAGATCTTCTGCAGCAGTGGACACAGTAAACACAGGGTCTTGTACTAGAAGCATGCCTGGCTTGTCTGAGGAAGAGCAGGAGAGGGTGGAGATAGAGAAATCTAGGAGGTGGGGTGGAGAGTGTGACCCAAAGAGCATGAGAGGTTGGAGAACAATAGGGGATCAGGCCAGAAGATTATGATGGGGTCAGTCCACACAGAACCTTATAAGAATTTAGCTTAGATTTTGACTGAGAGGGTTTTGAGGAAGGAAGTGATATTATTCTTTTTTTTTAATTTTAATAAATCTTTATTGTTCAGATTATTACAATTGTTCCTCTTTTTCCCCCATATCTCCTCTCCATCTGGTTCCCACCCCAACATCTGCCCTTACCTCCCCCCAATTTTTCTCATCTATAGGTGCATGATTTTTTGTCCATTCTCTCCCTGCACCCTCCCTCACTTCTTTCCCCCTGAGAATTATCAGTCCACTCCCTTTCTATGCCCTTGATTCTATTATATTAACCAGTTTATTCTGTTCATAAGCTTTTCAATTCACTTGATTTTTAGATTCACTTGTTGATAGTTATGTATTTGTTGTTCATAATTTTTACCTTTACTGTTTTCTTCTTCCTCTTCTTAAAGAATGTCTTTCAGCATTTCATATAATACTGGTTTGGTGTTGATGAACTCCTTGAGTTTTTTCTTATCTGTGAAGCTCTTTATCTGCCCTGCAATTCTGAATGATAGCTTTACTGGGTAGAGTAATCTTGGTTGTAGGTTCTTGCTATTCATCACGTTGACTATTTCTTGCCACTCTCTTCTGGCCTGTATAGTTTCTGTTGAGAAATCAGCTGAAAATCATATGGGTGCTCCCTTGTAAATAATTAATTGTTTTTCTCTTGCTGCTTTTAATATTCTCTCTTTGTCTTTTGCTCTTGGTATTTTAATTATGATGTGTCTTGGTGTAGTCTTCTTTGGATTTCTTTTGTTTGGGGTTCTGTGTGCTTTCTGGACTTGTAAGTCCATTTCTTTCACCAAATGTGGGTGAAAGAAAAAGTTTTCAGTCATTATTTCTTCAAATAGGTTTTCAGCATCTTGCTCTCTTTTCTTCTGGCACCCCCACAATTCTGATGTTGGTACACTTGAAGTTGTCCCAGAGGCTCCTTACTCTGTCTTCACATTTCGTTATTCTTTTTTCTTTTTGCTTTTCTAGTGGAGTGTTTTTTGCTTCTTTGTATTTCAAATCTTTGACTTGATTCTTACGATCCTCTAGTCTGCTGTTAGGTTTCTGAATATTTTTTTTTTTATTTCAGTCAGTCTATGTTTAATTTCTAGTTGGTTCTTTTTTATCTCCTCTTGGGTCTCAATAAATTTATCCATTTTTTTTCTAGGAAATTCGTAAAAAACCTTATGACCATGATTTTGAACTCTATATTCAGTTCTTTGTTTTTCTCCATTTCTTTCATTTGTGATCTGTTCTTTAGTCTCTGCATATTTCACTGCTTCCCTGAGTTGGTAGAATAGCTTTGTGTGCTAGCTGTATTATGTGGCCCAGTAGCTCTGCTTCCCTAGTTACCTGAGGTGGACACTCTTGGTGCACCACTTTGTGAACTGTGTTCATGATTTTGTTGTAGTTAAGTCTTGATTGTTGTTGGTATCACTGGGGAGATTGACCTCCAAGCCAATTGGTTGAGGGGATCAGCTGTATCTGCTCATGTGTGCTTGCCTCCAGACTTCTACCTTTCATGCCCGCACACAAGACCTTCCGAAACTCTGCCTTTCAGTTTCCATGCACTCTTGGGACTCATATGAGTCTGGGTCCTCAGGGTCTCACCCAAAACTGGGGTTCAGTGCAGTTGGACCTGGACTTCAGTGCTCTTGTATAGGTTTTGTTTTCCTCCTGCTAGAGGAAGCCAGGCACAATCAGCAGTCAGCACTCTGTGTGCACACTTTCGCAGTTTTGCAAGCCCCCAGACTTCTGTCTATTGCAATTCCCCTAAGTTTCAGTGCACTCTTTCCTTTTCACAACAGTCCAGACACCCCCTATGAGTCTCGCCTGGAGCTGGGGTTCAGTGCAGTTAGAATTTTCCGTCTCTCTCCCGTTAGAGGAAGCCAGCCAGACCCTCCTCTGCCCGTCCTCTCCAAGAGCGTGTCTCTGTATCTCAGCTTTCTACAGCTCCTCTGAGTCTCCATGAGCCCCTCTCTTTACTTCTAGTTGTAGAATTTTCACTCAGCCAGCTTTCCTGTGGTTCTGGATGGTGTCCGTTCTGTCTTTTAGTTGTAGTTTTGAAATTGTTATACGAGGCAGCAGCTTAGGTGTTCACCTATGCCACCATCTTGGTTTCCAACTCAGAAGTGATATTATTCAACCTGCAATTTAAAAGTCTATGGTTAGAGATGGTAAATATTTTTTGAAGGCCATGAGGTCTCATTTGTAACTCCTTGAAGGTGATGTTGTAGTATAAGGTAAATTCAAGAGGATGGCTGTGTTCTAAAAAAGCTTGATTAACAAAAGCAGTTGGCAGGCCAGATTTGGCCCATGCTGAATCTTGGGCTGTTATTATCCACAGGAGAGCTGAAGGTGGGTAGGCTGAAGGTGCTAGCTGTGGAAGTGGCCAGAAGGGTAAGAACTGCATATTTTGAAGGTTATATTTGCAAGATTAATGGTTGGAGCAGATGTGGGCTGTGAGAGAAACCAAGGGTGACTCTGAAGTTTTTATCCTGAGCAACTGGAGAAATGGAGTGACTGGAGTGATGTGGCATAAAAATGAAAGAAGGGGTTTGATGGGAAAGTAGGAGTAAAGGTTCAGGAGTCAATGAAGACATACAAATTTAAGATGCCTGTAGGGTAAAGGAATTGGATTAGATGTTCACTGACTCCCCTTCTGGTTCTCACATTCTATGTCTCCATGACTGCAATAAAATAAACATGTACCCTGCTGGCTTCTGCTGTGATCATGATCTTCAGGGAGACTTTGCATTTCATCTTTCCTTAATGCAATTGGTGACTGCTGGCCAGAGATCAGTTGCACACTGGAAGGAAGGCAACTGCCAGCTGAAACTAGCAGGGGGACTTGGAAGAACCACTTAAAGGGTGCATGTGCCCGAGGAGGCTTTGAGGGCTGGAGGCACCTTCCCAAGTATCTTTTTTTTCCTGGAGGTTAGTCATAACAGAGGGCTGTGGGTTGACCAGGCCAACAACATTCCAGTCATTTTCTGAGAAAATGCAGAGCAACTTCTTCCACTTCACCTCCACTCTGCTCTTAGAGTGGCCACTCTGCAGACCCGCCAGCCTGGCCCTCTGCGTTGACAGCCCAGAGCCCTAAGTTCATCCTGATGGCCCCTGGAGACCCATAGAGTGTTTGGCATCAGCTTCTCTGGGTTATTTTCTCCCTCTCCTCTCTCCTTGCTGGGAGATATATCTTCTCTCTGCCCAAATTCTTTCCACCCAAGAAGGGGCTCTGTGCCAGTGGGGCTGTTTGCTGTGTGGAGAGCTGGCAAACCACTTTGGGAGTGAGCTGATAGGAATATATTTAAAGTGTGAGCATTTATCAGAAGCAGCAGATGGAGGCAGCAGAGTGGAGCTCCCAGCACTGAGGGCAGGGAGTATCTCATTCAAGTGTGAAGCAGGCACCGTTTACACCCAGCTGATGCCAACTCCTGAAGCCAGTGAAGAGGAGGAGGAAAACAAAAGGGTGCCACCTTTGTGCCAGGTATGGGAGGTCATAGCATTCCTGGACTGAGAGTCCTCAATGCCTCAATGACTGCATTCACTCTGGAATAGAAGGAAACCCGACCACAATCCCTTTCCCTAACATTTTTTACTTCTTTAAAGCTTAGTAAATTTAATAAAAGTTTTGAAGTTCAGAACAAATGGAAATATAGACCAATTCTTGGATGTAGAGAGACATTAATTCATTCAACAAATACTTGTTGTGTGCCTCAGACATGTCAGGCATTCTGTAATACTCTGAGACAGAGGAGATCCAGGCAAATAGGTATGTTACTAGAGGCCCAGTGCATGGATTTGTGTACTGGTGGAATTCCTCCGCCTGGCCTGCACCCTCTCGAAGGGGGATGTGGGACTGCTGGTTTCGGCTAGATCCCCAGACTGGCCTGTGGGGATTGGCCTAACCGGTAGTCCAACATCCCCTGAGGGATGTAGTAGTGCACAAAATGACAAGCGCCCTGGGAGGAGTCCAAGCCCAGTTAGGGCTCCATGCCTCTCCCACTCATCCTGTCCCAGCTGGGCCTGTAGTCACAGCTTAGTAGCACTCCTATGGGGGTAGGAAAGGCTGGCACCATCACAGCTGCACTTGCCAGCTGTGAGTCCAGTTTCGCACCCATAGATCAGCTAAGTAAGGCTCCTGCTGTGGGAGCACACTGACCCCCAGATGGCAGCTCCTGTGTTTATCATCTGCCCCCTGGTGGCCAGTATGGGTCATAGAGACTGGTCAACTGGTCATTCAGTCATTTGGTCTTTCAGTCACTTAGGCTTTTATATACCAGGTGTACCCATTAATAATGTGTTTTTTGTAATGAAAAAAATCATGATAATTTCAAGAGACACATCAAAAGTGTTTCATTCAACGTAATGTCCACAACTAGCTACACATTTCTCCCCTTTTTCATGTAATTTGTGGAGACTATTCCAATAGAAATTTTCTTGTTTTGAGGCAAACCACTCAGAGACCCAATTTTTCACTTCTTTGTGCATTTTAAAGTGTTACTCAGAAAATGCATGTGCCATCAATCAGAATAAGTGGTATTCTGAAGGAGCAAGGTCTGGTGAATATGGCAAGTGGGTTAATAATTCCCAGGCAAGATCTTCGCATTATCATGAAGCAAAATTACTTTTTGGTATCTTCTGGCACATTCTGGTCATATCATGATCAAAGTGTGGTTCAAATTGGTTAATTGTTATTGGTAATTATCAATACTAATGGTTTCACCTAGTTTTAGAAGCTCATAATACACCACACTTTCCTGATCCCACCAAATGCAGAACATTGTCTTCTTTCCGAAGCAATTTGGCCTTGCAGTCAATGTTGATGGTTGACCAGGATCAACCCATGATTTTGTACATTTGAGATTCTCAAAATAAATACACTTTTCATCACCAGCTACAATTTGATGCAAAAAAGACTTTCTTTCATGCTGTTGAAGTAACATTTTACTGATGACTTTTCAGTTCTCCATTTGTCTTCCGTTCAGTTGATTTTAAAGATTTTCCTCCCTTTAAAATCTTTTCCATTGCTTGTAAACAATCAGAAATTGTTTGCTGAGCAATGTTTAATCATTCTGCAAATTGTTTTTAAGTTTGACATGCATCTTCAACTACTAATGCTTGTAATTGTTGGTCTTCAAACTTTTTTGGTTGACTTGGACATTCTTTGTCTTTCACATTGAAGTCATCACTTTTAAAGCATTTAAACCAGCATTCACAAGTATCTTGAGATGGAACATGTTCAGAATAAGCTTCCCAAAGTATATGATAACTTTCAGCAGCACTTTTCTTCAAAATAAAGTCATGAATTAAAACTTCCTGCAAATGCTCATTTTTTTCACAAAAATTGATATTTTTAAGCTTAAAAATGTCTATAATGTTAACACCTTCAGAAAATTTGACATAAGAAGTTTTTTTAAATATATTTTATTGATTTTTTTATAGAAAGGAAGGGAGAGTGATAGAGAGTTAGAAACATCGATGAGAGAAAGACATCAATCAGCTGCCTCCAGCATGCCCCATACTGGAGATGTGCTGGCAACCAAGGTACATGACCAGAATCTAACCTGGGACCTTTCAGTCCACAGGCTGATGCTCTATCCACTGAGCCAAACCAGTTTCGGCTGACATAAGAAGTTTTGAAGCTTGCTGTTAATACAACAAAATAGGATACATATCAAATTGCATATATATCAACATATGTATAACTCAATCTATTGAAAAAAAATCCACATTATTAACTAGCACACCTGGTATATAGATAATTCTTAAATGTTAGAACTGTCAAACAAATATTTTTTTTTATTTTTTACTGCCATTCCCACACTACCACCTCCCTGAAAGTACCAATATATTTAAGATCTATTCTATTTACCATTTGTTCTAAAGAAGTATATTTTTTAAATGTAAATTTTCTCAGAGCACAAGTACCAAAATGAATATCTCAGTGGGGAAAAAACAATGACATTAATTTCAAGTTGCCTATTTGATAATAGAACTATGATCATGCCATCCCATTTAAAAGCCAGTTTTAACAGTTGACCTAAGGTCTATAAAAGGCCCCCAGATCATGTAGCAAAGGGGAAATAATTTACTTATCCATATAAAAAGCCTTTGGGAAAATACTTATCTTCTGATTTTTTTTTCTTTTTCCTTCACAAAAAGATTTAAATGCCATCAATAAATAAATAACATATTTCTTCATACTGCCTCAACCTGAGAGTCAAAATGTGATCCTTTTGCTCTATTATATGGAGAATATGTGCTTCCAAATCCCATGGTCAGAATTAATTACTCCCTCCCTTGGTGTCAGGAGGGAGACTTAACATCAGATTTATATATACCAAGTTATGCACTTTTCTCTTTGTCCTGATACACGTGAATTCTTCAAAGAAACATGCTGCTTGGTGCACAAAACAATCGGCACTGAATGCAGCAAATGAAAAAATAAGGACTGTACAGAAATGCTTGCTGTTATAATGAATAAATAAAAATAAATATTTCCAAATTTATTACATTATTTTCAGGGTAATGTAGATATATTGAAAGATATTCAGTTATTATGGGCGACAATGTCACTAATCTACAAGCTCTCACAGTTGTTTATTTTTTAATTATTATTATTTTAAGTCATTTGTGCAACAACTTTTGTTGAAGATGTACGAGGTAAAAAGATAATTGAGACAGTCCTTTCCTACAAACTTGCCCTCCTGTGGTACAAGGGACAGGGCCAGAACTAGGTTTAGGGGAAGAAAGAGGGTACAATGGAAGGAAAATTCAGGGAAGCACTAGGGATGGAGAAGGTAGCTGTGTAAATTGCAACTTGAAGGAAGCATTGAGTGGGTCAGGTAGACCAGCAGGAGAGGTATTGCCCCTTCTGGGAGTTTGGAAATCCTAGGGGCAGTCCTGGTGGTTGATGGGAGGACAGCTCTGGCATTTACTGGATGGAGGCCCAAGATGCTAGATGTACTACTATGCATGGCTTAGCCTATGCACCAATGAGTCTCTTGCATACAAAGTAATATTTGAGTATCCTTCCAGACATTTATGTAGGTGAAAATCTGGTGATTAGAATGATCTCAGCCGCAGCCCAAATGTTGTCATATACAAATACAAAGCATGCTTTGCACAGTGTTAATAAAACCTTCATTTTGTAGGAATATTACTCCCTATGAACCAAAGTAAGATTGTATTTTTCTCTCTCTGGAACTTTGCAGAAAGTCATTCACCATCTTGAAAAGTGTTATTGCTGGCTGTGTCATTGCTTAAGGTATTTGTGTCAACTACATAATATCCCTGAACCTATCTTCATTTATATCTGTCAATGCCCACTGATTCTAGGTAAACATTTCATTACTCTGTGATGTCTCTGATGGTAGTTGTCTCCAAGCATTTTCATACAGAAATACAGTACACATTTTATTCATATGACTTGCCTTTGTTATTACTACAGTTAGGATATTATATTGGATTTTTTTTAAGTTATGAGTGTAGATACGTTACCCTTGACATTTATTTCAACATAGTAAAGGACAGGTTACATTTTAAAAATATATATGAAGGGAGCACTGAATCTCTAGGCTGGACCCAGTGAGATGGGCAAAGTAGTTGGAAAGAACATTGTAGGCAGCACAGAAGGTCCTCTAATAATAGGGTTTCATGATAACATCAAAGAGATGCAGCACAGATTTGGCTCTTTATATCAATTAGCCTATGGTAACATTAGTTCTGTTATATGTGATTTTGCTTAAAGTTTCAGAAACTATGAATGATGCTAAGTGAGGATCTACTGTACTCTAAAATTTTAATGTGTGCAAGAATCATCTGGTGATTTTGTTAAAATGTGGATTTTGATTTATTAGGCCTGGTGTGAGACCTAAGAGCCTACAATTCTAACAAGCTGCCAGGTGATACTGATGTTTGTGGTTCATGGACCATATATGGGTAACAAAGTCCTAGACAAAGGAAATTGCATGGGGGAAGGTACAGAGACCTGAAGTGTTTTTCTGGGAAACAACCAGTCACTTGCTATAATCGGAGCACAACATGTAAGGTGCTGTGTGGTGAGTGATGAGGTTAGAGAAGCGGGGCAGGGTTAGAGCAGGCAGGACCCAGTGCACCCTGTTTGAACTTCATTTTGTAGAGAACAGAGAGCCTTGAAAGGATTTAAAGTAGAGTGTGAGATGTTAGATCTCTGCCACCCTGTGGGACACCCTTGCTGGGCACAGGGAACAGAGACTTGCGTGAGAAGACTTTTCCAATTATGTTGCTTAAACATAGAAATAATGAAGGGGAACTAAGGAAGCCACAATAGAGTGAAGGTAAGAAGACAGGTTTGGTGTTTTGGAGTTAGATTTCCTAGGACTTTGTAATTGATTGAGTGTGAGTGGTGAAGGCCAGAGGATCAAGGATGATTTGCAAGTTTCTGGTAAGAGCGCTGGTGAATAGTGATGCCATTAACCAGCATAGGAAGATGCGGAGGAACCTCTTCTATTAATACACAGACATCCAAGTAGATTTTAATGTGTCAGCTTTTATTAAAAGTGTACTGTGTTGTGGAGAAAAGAGGATCCTTGTACACTGTTAGTGAGAATGTAAATTTGTACAGTCATTATTGGAGGTTCCTCAAAAAATTAAAAATAGAATGCAATATGATCTAGCAGTTTCACTTCTGGGTATATTCTCAAAGGAATAAAGATCAGGATCTCAAAGAGATATCTGCATTTCCAAGTTTATTTAAACATTATTCCCAATAGCCAATATGTGGAAGCAACTCAGATGTTCACACATAGTTGAATGGATAAAGAAAATGTGGTATATACATACAATGAATATTTTTTCAGCCTCAAAAAAGAAGGAAATTTGCAATTTTCAACAAAATGGGTGAACCTGAGGGACATTATGCTAAATAAAATAAGCCAGACACAGGACAAATGACAATTGATACCACTTATGAGAAATCTGAATGAGTCAATTCCATAGAGGCAGAGAGTAGAATTGTGGTGGCTGGGATTGGGGGAGAGGTATTAGTCAAAGGGTGCAAAGTTTTGGTTATACAAAATGACTAAATCCTAGAGATATGCTGAATAACAAAGTGCTTGTTGTTAACAATACTGTATTGTATACTTAAGAATTTGCTAAGAGGGCAGATCTGATGTTAACAGCTCTTATTACAAAAACAGTAAAAAAACAAGAAGGCAGAAGGAAACTTTCAGAGGAGACAGCTATGTTTATGGCATAGATTGTGAATATGGTTCCATAGATTATATTTATCTCTAAACTCATCAAGTCATATACATTAATTGTGTAAAACTTTGTATATTAATCATATCTCAATAAAGTGGTTTTGAAAAATGTGTATTGTATTTCACTGTAGCAGGAATCATTCAATACAGGTGTTTTTCTTTGCCATTCTCCAGTGGATTTCCCATGGTGTGGAGGAGGAACATGTGCTATATCTACAAGCTCCATGGTTGTCCAGGCTGGGTGATGTACTCACATACTTATGTTATTATAGAAAGGGGCTTAAGTATTATAATCACCTGGGTGTCAGTCAAAGACACAGTTGGAATGAATTCCATGCTTGCCTGGACTCTCTCTCTCTCTCTCTCTCTCTCTCTCTTTCTCTCTCTCTCTCTCCCTCTCAGATACCATGGGGGAGATTAACAAACATAATGCAAGTTCATTGTAAGACTATGATGCTTAAATGTAGGCCATACCTCAGAAGATCACAGAAAGAGATAGAGATAGAGAGAGACAGAGAGAGTTCTGTCTTTGCTCTTCCCCCAGTTTACAAATGTTGGCATGACACTGAGTTCAAAATGGTCCTCTGAGGTCATGGGTTTGGAGTCCCATTCCTGTGATTAATAGTGACAAACTCCACGAATAGCATGAACAGCTAGTCTTCCTTGCCCATAATATTACACTGCTTTATCTCATTCAATCTTCACAATAACTCTAAGAATAAATTTTCTAAATGAGGAAACTAAAGCGTATAGAGCTCTGGTAATTTGCCTACGGTCACATTGATGAAATGATAAATCTAGCCTGGACCTCATTTCTTTTCTCCCTCATGCCACAATTCATTTCCTCTAACCTCTCCCTGTCACACTGAAATAACAGCTGTCTCTCTAAACTTTCTATGCTCCTTCACACCTCTGCACATACTGAATACTTAATACTTCTGCCTGAAATTCTCCTCTTTAATATTCAACTGTCCAAGTCCTACTTTGTATTCTAGCAAAATTCTACCAGGGATCTCCTGACTTGATGGCCTTTGCACATTTCCAGTTTTGCATTTATCATGCTGCACTGTAATTGTGTTTACATGCCCCTCCCCACCTCTGCTCCAGGCTGTGGGCCCCTGAAGGGCAGGGCCATATCTTAGTGATCTTCCTTCACTATGTCAGGTATACACTGAGTGGCCAGATTATTATGATCTCTGGATACATAATAATATGGTCACTCAGTGTATATCCTATATAATAAAGGGCTAATATACAAATTGTCCCCTCAACTAGAATTTTGACCAGGCAAGCCAGACAACCACCCATGTCTCCTCCCCCTGGCCAGGCTGGCAGGACCCCACCCATGCACAAATTCATGCACCAAGGCTCTAATATATATATATATATATATATAATTATCCAGGCTGGGTAGTATTATATATTTAATGAATAGCCAGATTATTATGCATTCAGAGATCATAATAATCTGGCCACTCAGAGTAGATTACAATACAAGCTTTAGAACTGGTGTATACAGTCATTCTTCGGTTCTCAGTAAATTTCACTGGATGTAATATTGCCTTGAAAACATAAGTCAGTCTCTAAAGAAAATACATTCTAGCAATGAACAAAAGAAGAAAAGTGTTGAAAAATCCTTAGTTTTTAGAACACATTATTTATAGATAAATTTTTTTTGTAAAAAACTTATAAAGGTTTCACAATGGATTCCTCTTCTATAATCCTTCACCATTAATATTAGACTTAATTATTTAAGATTAGTTTATTGCAGTGGTTCTCAACCTTCCTAAGGCCACGACCCTTGCATACAGTTCCTCATGTGATGGTGACCTCCAACCATGAAATTTTGCTACTGTTATGCATCATGATATAAATATCTGCATTTTCCGATGGTCTTAGGCGAAAGGGTCATTCGACCCCCAAAGGGTTCGCGACCCACAGGTTGAGAACTGCTGGTTTATTGGGAGTCAATTTTTAATTTAATAATCTAGTTCTTATTAGAATTTTAATAAATAATAACATTTAATAACTACTGACATCTCAGCATATAAAAACTTAGTTCTTAACATAATTTTTAAATAAAACATAATGAGAACAATTACACATCACTTGACCAATTTTTAGTTCTAATCCTCACCCTGTTTTCCTGTATTGCACATATCTGCAGCTTTCACTTTTTTTCCTATCATTTCTCTATTGAGATTTCAGTGAAAAAAGAAGAATCACAGTAAAATTAGGGAAATTAATAGATGTGAGGAAAACAAACAACATCTTCTTACTTTTAATGTACAGAATGATATTAGAATGTTACAAGCATGTTTGAGTTTGAACATTAAATTCCATTTTTCTGTAGCATGTGTTTAACTTTATTATGGTTTACCGAGTATTTAAATCATCTAGAATGATGTCTATGCTGTTTTTCATGTTTCAGAAGAGGTTCTGGAATACGCACATAAAAATGCACATACACATTTATATATATATCTCCCTAAAACCACTGTGTTTATTGGAATCTTCAGGAAATAGTCACCCAGCTAACTTCCAGTAATGTAAGTTTATTGTAAGGCCATGTTTCTCAAATGTAGGCCATACCTCAGAGAATCACATCAACCAGGAGTTATGGGAAGCAACTGGGAAAAAAGTGGTTATCTCCCTAAGTTGTTCACTTTAATGAAAGGATTATACATTTATTTTTATACAAAAAAAGTACAGATCTTTTAACAAGGAAAATGCAAAATTTATTATGCAATTTTAAAGATAAAAATAATATGAGACTGCAAAGAAATGCTGAACTTGTGATAAGCTACTGGGTCAAGTCCCAGACTGCCAGTGGTACACATCCATTTCTTTTCTTTGGTTAAGAGGAAAAGTCAGAGAAGTATTCTATAGGACTCACACAGAAATCAAGACAATTAGTAGCAAGAGCCCCAGAACAGTTATTGTTAGAGTGGAGTATTGTTCAGAGAACAGTTAGCTAATGCGCCCAAGATGGCTCTGGCAAAGGAATGATCTTGCCATCGCCTCCGCAGCTGATGTTCCATCCTCTGCCCTAAGGTAACTCTGGCAAGGGTCCATGTGCTTCAGCATGCTTACTCCCTCCTGCCATCCCCACTACCACTGCTCTGTATCTGTTGTTTTCTGCTTTGCTATAGTGTTTGCCTACTAATAATCTCAGGACACCCTGTGGTCTCCCATAACCTCTACAGCCTACTTTCTTTCTGGGTATCTTTTGCTTCTGCTCCATCTTTCAAAAGCCCAAGCCAGTTTGTGTATTAAATGCAACAGTTTCCGAAGGAGGGAATATAATTCCTTCATTAGTCACCTTGATCCCTATTTTGATATAGATTTGTGCCAAGCTGCCTCATAGAGCGCCAGTCAGTCCATTGTCTTGTTTGTCTTCCAGTTCAGTTCTCACTTCTGTGGAGATTGGCTGTTGTGGTGTCACTGGATTAAAATTTAAAGTTTAAAATTATGTCAGTTTAAGGATTCATCATGGCCGGGCATCCTCTGCAGAAAAAATGTGCCATGGGCATTCTGACTTTTGCCTTCTCCTATAAAAGATGCCAGGAACAAATTCCTTCAGAAGGATATGCAACAGATATAAGCAGATAAATCTGAAAATTTTATTGAAATCAAAATTTTAGGTAAATTTATAAAGAAATTATATCTAAAGAATGAATCTTTGTTTGAAGGGACCACCTATGTAATGCAGGTTTCCTCTATTATTTATTTCTCTTTTCCTTAAAAAAAAAGTTGTGTATTTCAGTTATAGAGTGTTGAGTTAAACACACTCCTTAGCACCTAGCCTACCATCAGTATAGGTCTCAAGGACTCCCTCAGTTGACTTATTGCTTAATTCAAATCCTCTCCTCAGTATCTCTGATGGATGTTTTAACCTACTTCGGAAGCTATCTCTAAAGAGAACAGCCTGCACCATATATAGAACCTTCTAATTCTTAGATAATTCTTTCTTACATTAAACCAAAAATAATTTTCCTATAACTTTGCCCCAGTGTTCTCAGGTATTACTTATGGAACCAGCTTGATAGCCTTTCAATCCCACATGCACTTGCACTTTTCTATGTAACACATAATGCTAATCCTGAATTAATTCATATGATGTGGGCTTAAGACACTTTACTCCCTGGTCACCTTCCCTTGGACACACTCTAGTTTTACATTTTTTTAAAATTATGACTTAAGAATTTCAAAATAGATATGCTCTGCCAATGCAAAATATGATGGGTGTAACCTCTTGCCTTCCTTCCTTAATTTCAGTTTCTATTAATTTGTCATAAAATTTGCATTGGTTTCTTAAAAATAATACCACATTTTTTACTCTCAATGAACTTTAAATCATTTTCAAGTGAACTGCTGTCAGTCATGAGCTCTCCTACCTTGTATTTAAGTAGTTGATTCTTTGAACTTTGATGTGGAACTTAACATTTAACCCTATTACATTTATTATTAATTTCCTTCTATCCTTTTTTTTGTCAAGGTCTTTTTCAAGCTTGATTATTTAATATGACTTATCAGCTTTTCCTCCAACTTTCAGTCATCTACAGATTTGATAGACAACATTTATACTGGGTTTCACAGAATTCACTGATTCATATGTTTATGATTTCAGGACAGAGAACAGAGAACTTCAATATGGTTCTCAAATTTTAATGTAAAATAGAATTATCTGGGACATTTGTTAAGCATGTAAATTTCTAGCTCTCATTTCAAAAAGTTTTGATTCAGTAAGTGTGGGATGGTACTCCAGAGATGTGTATTTCTAACAAGTACATGTGATTCCAATGCTTTGGTCCTTGGTCACACTTTAGAAACAACTTTAGAAATGTCATTTAAGTCTAAGTTGATAGTCATGTATTTATTAATTCTAACACGATGATTGTCTAGCACAGCGCTGGATGCATAATTAATACTGAATGAATGACTGAAAGGATAAAGAAATGAAGGGTAGAAAGGAAAGCTCAGCCAGTAACCTAGCTTATATTTCTCCATTTTAATCACAAAGTTAATGCGATCATCTTTTTCAAATACTTTGTTGAAAGTAAATTATGCTATATCTTTAATGTTTTCTACTGGGAAAGGTGTAGTTTGCATGACCTATTCTTCATGAGCATATGTGTTCTCCTGGTGATCATCACTTATATTTCTAGATGCTGTCAGATTAGTTCTCTCAGACACCAAGAAAAGACGTGCCTAAATACCCCTGCAAGCCAGTGATGGGTTTCAGATCCCAGCCCCTAGGACTACTGGAGGAGTCCTGAGAGGCAACAGATTGCCTCACACCCTCTCCGATTGATTGCTGGGGTATGCAGCCCCTGATCCGCCACACATGGCCCTTCTCTGTGACACAGAGATTCCTCTTAGCACACATAGTATCCTAGTGCTAGCATATCTATTGTATCTTCAAGATACTTCGCTAAGCAAAGATGTAGAGAAACTTCCTGGAGACTGAGCATAGGAGGGGAATTGTTGTGATTGTGTAAGAAAGACAGGTAAGGGCAATTGTAACTTGAATCCTTGTTCTTCCCTTGGGCTTTAGCTTCATTCTCTAAGCTGATTCCCAGGTTCAGTTTTCCTCTGGTGACACAATACACTTGCCATGCCCACTTTTGAGAAAGGAAAGAATAAGCACAGTACACAAACACTACACTTATAAAAGGAGAGATAAAAGGGCTTCTCTCTTCCCTAAGAAAAGATCTAGTCCTTGTTCCTGACCTATTTGAGCGCACATGCAGAGCTTGTACAATGTAGCTGAACCGCCTACTTAGCATTTATGCAACCTGCTCCCCTTTCAACAAGCTCTTCAAGATCTGACTTATTTAACCATATCCAGAAATCTTCAAGGTCAAAATAGCCACTTCTACAGGGAGACTGAAGGAACCTTTAAGACTACTGGTGCAATTTACAGTTGAGAAATCATTCCATTCCTGTGAGTTTTTCAGGCCAAATGGTAGGGTGACTAACTGTCATGGTCTTCTTGGGGTTGAGATTGTGACACTCCTGTTGCTGAAACCGGGAGAGTTCCAGAGAAATTGGGAGAATTGATCACGCTATAATGACATTTTATGATCTAGCATGGTTCTGTTACAGGAAGCACCTGCCCCTCTGTTGTAAATCCTTTCTATTATAAAAAAAAATATTTATATTTCATCATTACCCCAAAATAGAAATAACAGAAGGAAATAAAGAAGAAATTAAAAATGACACAGGAATTCATAATGCAGAGATCTCTAATTAAGCCTTCTGACGCCTTCCGTGAACATATCCGTGTACACATGTGTACATGCAGTTTACAACTAAAATGGTGCCATATAGACAACTCTGTATCCTGATTTTCACGTAGAATGAGCATTCTCCCATTTCAATAAATTCTTTTTGAAAACAGCATTGCTAATCGTTGCATAATTTTCATTGAGGATATTTTACTTTACCATTCCCATGTTGTTCTGCATTTAGGCTAATTTTTGCTATCAAAGATAATGGTGCTATGAACATTTTTGGTTTCTAGTTATTTCTTTTGAAAAGCTTTCCAGTACTTTATTGGGTGAAAAGTTATGATCTTAGTTAGAGCTACTGTAACTTATCTCAAAAACGCTTTTGGAATAAGTTGTGCATCAGCAGTGTTTATGCCTGCCCCACTGAACTCCTGTTGGTGCTGAGTATTTTTTGGTATAGGTTTTTTGTTGTTGTTTTATTAAAAAGTGTAGTTTTTTTTAAATCCTAAATAATCTGCAGTTCTTTGTTTACTTATAAAGTTTAAACCTCTTTCTATCTTTCTCATTTGAACTCTCCTGTAAATTTTGTTAATATATTTTCCCAGATTTCATATTTCATTTTAATATCTCCTCAATTCATATGCACTCTTGACAAACTATAATAATTTTATGTGAAACTTTGTTTCAAAGTAAGTTTTTTTATCTTCAAATACTTTTTGTGATCTATTGTTATATACATATTTTAAAAATACTGACTTAAAAATCTTAGATACTTATAATCTTTATACAGTATGTTAAACTCTGTGCATGTACAAACAACTCCTGGGGGAGGCTTATACTTATCTTTAAAAGTCTTTTTGTTTATCATAGTTTGTCAGATTTAAAATTATTCTGTACTATTTGAAAAGAATATGCAGACCATCTATGAAAAAAAGATAAGATAAAACAAAATCACCACCAACCCAAGACCTGAAACATATCAAGTCCTCTGTGTTCCTCCCTGCTATGGCTAATTTTGTTTGTCATCCTGGGGGTCCAAAGTAAACAATATTTCTGAGTGTGTCTGTGAAGGTGTTTCTGGATGAGATTAGCATTTGAATTGGTGGACTCATTAAAGTAGACTGCCCTCCTCACTGTGGGTGGGCATCATCCAATGTGTTGAAGGGCTGAATACAATACAAAGGCAAAAGGAAAAATTCACCCTTAATGCTTCCTACCTGCCTACTTGACCTGGGACATTGGTCTTCTCCTGCCCTGGGACTGGGGTTTATGCCATTGGCTCCCTGGTTTTAGGACTGAATTACACCACTGGCTCTTCTGGGTCTGCATCTTACAGATGGCAGGTCACAGGACTTCTCAGCCTCCACAATTGCACGAGCCAGTTTCTTACAATAAATCTCTTCCTAAATATATGTCATTGGTTTTGTTTCTCTGCAGAACCCTGACTGATACAGTCCCAGCCTCAGATCCCTGCCTTCTCAAGATATAGCTACTATCCTGCTTTTGCCATTATAATTCCCTTGCTTTTTTTTTTTTAAAAAAAAACAACACAGTGTTATGTATATGTTTGTGTCTCTGAGCATATGTTTCATTTTTTTTATATTTTTGAGCTTTACAAAAATAGATTCATCTTTTATCTCATCTTCTCAGCCTTGCTTTTTTTCATTAAGTACAATATATAAGATCTAGCCATATTTTATGTGAAGATATAACCCATTCATTTTCACCCCAGATATTTCTTTTAATGGATAGATATAGAAGCCTGGTGCATAGATTCATGCACCAGTGGGGTCCCTCAGCCTGGCCTTTGTGCTCTTGCAATCTGGGGCCCCTCAGGGGATGTCAGACTGCGAGTTTCCAGAGGGATATAGTAGTGCACAAAGCAGCAGGCAGCCAGGGTTAGGATCCTGAGCTCAGGACAGCACAGTACTATTCCTGCTCCTCCTGCCCCTCTGCACCTGCCACCATAGCTTGGTAAGCTCCCTGAGCAGCACTCTCACTATGGGAGCACACTGACAGCAGGGGGAAGATCCTGCATTCAGCATGTGCCCCTAGTGGTCAGTGCACATCATAATGACTAGATGAATGGTTAGCCAGTCACTTAGGGTTACACACACACACACACACACACACACACACACACACATTAGGGACCCAGTGCATGAATTCGTGCACCTTGAAAGGAACTGTGGGCTGCGAGGTTGTAGTGGGCACAGGAACGGGTCTTGGCCCATCCTCCCCACCCCTGCCCAGTTCTTCCTGCTGCGATCCCTGGTCCCTGTCTGCTGGCAGCCTCTCTCCCACCACCACCATTCCCTGTGCTGACAGCACCAGCCCCACTCAAACTGCTGATGGTGCAGAACAATTGGGACCGGCTCCAGTAGTGGGCAGGAGCAGGGCTGATGCTGGTTGTGGGGGCGAGCAGGACCATAGCCAGCAGCAGGTGCGAGAGGTAGCTGCCAGCCAATCACCGCTCAGGAGCAGAGGGAGGTGGAGAAGCCCTGAGGGTGATGGGGGCAGCAGGCACTGCTCACACCTGCTGATGGTGCCAAATGATCAGGACCAGCACTGGGCATCAGCAGCAGGTGTGAGTGGCGGCTCTAGCACCAGCAGCGGGTATGAGAGGGGCTGGCACCAGCAGCAAATGCAAGTGCTGGGAGGGACTGAGAAGCACAGGAACAAAGAATTTTCAGTAACTACTAGAGGCTTGACTCAGTGACAGTGACTGGCTTCCCTCCTCACCAGCTTCACCACCCACCATGTTCCACACTCTGCTGCCTGCTGCTGACACCTGCCATATTTCACGCACATCTTCTAATGGTCATAGTGATAGGTTGTTCAGTTATTCTGTGTTCCACTGTTCAGTCTATTTGCATATTATGGTTTTATAGAGAGAGACTAGAAGCCCGGTGCGTGAAATCCGTGAATGGGGTGGGGTGTATGTGTCCCTCAGCCTAATCTGTAACCTCTACAATATGGGATCCCCTCAAGGGATGTCCAACTGCTTTCTCACAATCCAGGATTGCTGGCTCCCAACTGCTTGCCTGCCCACCTGTCTGCCTGATTGCCCCTAACCACTTCTGCCTGTCAGCCTGATCACCCCCTAACCATTCCCCTGCCAGCTTGATTGACGCTTAACTGCTCCCCTGCCAGCCTGATTACCTCTAATTGTCCTACCTTGCCAGCCTGGTCACCCCCAACTGCTCTCTCCTACGGGCCTGGTACCCCCAAATCCCTCCCCTCCAGATTTGGTTTTCCCCAATGGCTCTCCCCTGCAGGCCTGGTTTCCTCCAACTGTCTCTCCTACCAGCGTGGTCACCCGCAACTGCCTTCCCCTGCAGGTCTGAGGTCCTCCCAACTGCCCTCCCCTGCTGGCCATCTTGTGGCAGTCATCTTGAGCATTAGCGTGACAGTTAATTTGCATATTGCCCTTTTATTAAATAGGATGTGAGTATTTACATACATAAAATATGTGGGAATAGAATTACTGGGTTGAACTACTTGTGCATGTTCAATTTTACAAGTTATTGCTAAATTGTTTTCCTAATTACATCCCCGATTGAAGATTATAAGAATTTTGTTGCTAGCCTTCCTTGCCAATACTTTGATATTCTCAAGTATTTAAATCTGGTAGTCATTTTTAACTTAGGAGATTCACACTAACTTTTGAGGCTTATTTGTCCAAGTTCTCAAAGACTGAAAAGCAATTCTCAAAACCAAATCAAACCTGTTTTGATTTGGGCTTTCAGTTTCTCCTTGAGATCAGTCACCCTGGCATGGTGGCTTTCGTATAAAGCACTTAACAAGCTATGCATAGTGTGTCCTGCTGAGCCTAATGCTCAGCCCTTCAAAGAAGAGGCCACATCAGCCTGGACAAGTGAGCAGCAGACTGCATTAGGAACTAGGAAGCTTGGGCAACACCCGGGTTCTGCAGCTTTGCAGGGCTTGCATATAAGTCATGTCACCTCTCGGCATCCCATCTGCTCACTAGGCATAATAGAGCTGACCTTCCCTGCTGCCCTGCCGTGAGGATGGAATCCTGTTGTGGAGCACTTTGAAATCTTTGGATAAAAAGCACGGCAGAAGCACCAAGTGTGATTGTTACCCATGCCAGCAACACTAGAAGACAGCATAAAAATAGGAAGCAAAGAAAATTTCATTTTACAAAAGCTTCAGTGAGAAAATTGGCTGGTCAGAATGTCATTCCCTGTTTTCGGTTCACATAGATGTTGGCTTTTATAAAATTAAAAAAAAAGTACACATTTTTGTCTTTGCCAGACAGAAAGCCTTTGATCATCACTATCCCTGTGACATTAGGGTGAGCCACTGATGCAGAAGGAAGATTAATACCTTAGGAGACTCTATGAAATCAGTTCTTTGCAGTTACCACCCACTCTTTTTTACAACGTCAAGGCACCAAAACCATAAAGTCTGGGGGCGGGGGAATTCATAGGTTGAAGTGTGGTGAGGGTCTAAGCCTCGACATTTTCACATCATAAAATCCAAGGCTCCTGCAGCTAAATGAGAGACCGGGCCTCCCTCAGATGCTCTCTGATGCCCATCCTGCCTTTACTATGGGAACATGAGGAATGCAGATGAAAATCTCATGGGGGCCTTTGCAACAACCATTGGTATATTAGGAACCTCGAAATAAAGTGAGTCACGCAAAGGTTGATTAGTGTAAAGGTTCATCTAAAAGTGACTTAGCTATAATTTAGGAAGCCTATGCCCATTTTGGTATAATGCTGTAAGCAATTGTGATGAGCTGTAATCACCTTTACTTATGAACTGAATGGGCTGTGAAGACAGTTCAAACCACAGAAAATATGTTTGAAACCTGAATTTGACACCTAATACCACACTCAAAGAGTTCAGAATAGGAACGTTTGATTCTTTTGCCACATCTTTAACACCTGAGTTTTTTACATTGGAGTTTTAAAAAGCCAACCCTCTGCAGGGTGGTTTGGCTGTTGCGCCCACTGAGAAGTTGAGAAAGTAAAAGGTAAGGAGGTGTAGCCATGGGAGTAAAGGAGGATGTGAGTGACAGCAGTCCACCCACAGCAACTGTTCCATGAAGTTATGAATCATTATAATCGACACCTAATTCCACCCAGGAAGGCAAAACTACTAAGCACTATTGAAATGTTTTGTTATAAAGTTTGAGGGGATCCACACAGTGTTTTGTGGAATAATTTGTATTCTAATTGGCATAATTAAAATATTGCTATAGAATGGGCACAGTGTGAATATTCTCCATCAGGAAATACTCTTTAGGAAAAAAAAAAAGTCCACTGTAGCACCCAGTCATGTGGTAATTTCTGTTTAATCTAGTCAGTGACCTCATGAGAAGGATCATTCACCCTGGAATTTCTATTGCTTCACTGAAGAAATACATTGAAAAGTGAAAATCCAACCTGCTGACAGTTTCTTTAGCTACCTATACCTAATGAATGATTTGAATGATTTTGTAATTTAAATTGACAGACTATTTATGAATTGCAATATTAAGGTCTCTGTTCCTTAAAAACAAAAATTGGAAGTTAGAATTTTCCATAGTCAGGCTAAAATTCTGTTACCACCTTCAGAATTCTCATTGGTATAACACAAATTTTAACAATGCTGGGATAGTGGATTACTCTTAAGTCCTAAAGTATCATGTAAGACAACAAAGCACACTAGGGAAGTAATGGCATTTTAAGTGAAAAAGAATATCAAGTTATATCTATACCATGGTTTTAGTACATAAATTATGCATATACTAGTATGAGGATAGGTAAGAAATGGAATATGGAAAATGGAAACTTATTTAAAATGGTGAGATTATGAGAATCCTCCCCATTTTTTTCAGTTTTCCAAGAACACTTACAATATTGTTGTATAATAAGCATAAAGGTAAAGTATGTAGTTAGGTATCAGGAGAAGATACCCTATGGAAGTACTAACAGGTGAGCTGCAGATCCCTCCTTTGCACCAGCCCTGTGCATGCCTGATAGCTCAGAGTTGTAGCTCATTCCAGGTGGAGAGAGGAGCCCAATTATAATCTGAAACATTCCTATGTCAGCATTTCTAGAAATCCCTTGAAGCAATCTCAGAAGAAAGGGACTAATTCTCCAGCATGCCTCTAACTTGTCATGATCTACTTTTTCATCCTAAGTAAATATTCACTGTCATGCCTAGTTTTATGTTTGTAAATCTGCATTCTTTTTCTTAAAAAGGACGCCCATAATTGTGGAAGCTTCGTACCTCAAGAAGTCTGAAGATGCTGTTGATGCGTGGGTCACAGAACACCAACTGAGTAATGTGAAGGGTGTAATCTACCAATAAATCGCATCCCTGATTTTTCCAGGAACCATTGTATGTTACACAAACTGCGGTTGTTCTGGAGGTTTATTCACTCCTGGTTTCACATCCCTCTCCTAATAAACTGCTCTCAGTTCTTTTCTCTCTTTTTTTTTTAATGTATTTTATTGACTTTTTTTTTTTTTACAGAGAGGAAGGGATAGAGAGTTAGAAACATCGATGAGGGAGAAACATCAATCAGCTGCCTCCTGCACACCCCCTATTGGAGATGTGCCCTCAGCCAAGGTACATGCCTTTGACTGGAATTGAACCTGGGACTCTTGAGTCCACAGAGGGATGCTCTATCCACTGAGCCAAACCGTTTAGGGCTGTTCTCAGTTCTTAACCATGAGAAAAGCAACTGGAAATACTAGTTAAGAAGCTCAGGGTTGTCAGGGACCTACCTGAGCTGGGGTCATGGCCAGCCACTCCTCTTCTGCTTGGCTCTCCTCTTTAAGGTATTTGGGTCTGGGCTCCAGCTGTTGCCTTAGGCCACAAAGGCTTTTCCTTGTGTGGAGTAAAAACCTGCCACTGTCAACTTGCTCTGTGCTAATGGCTCAGTACAAGCCTAATCTTTCATATTATAGCTGCAGAGGCAAGAGAAAAGGACCTGAGCTGTGCCTCCACTTGCTTCCTGGGAATGCTAAGGGATTTTAATCCAGTGTTTAATTTAATCTCATAGTAAAATCTCTGAGGTAGGTGCTATTATCATTACCCAGCATCACCAAATATAGCAAATAAACCAGAGAATGCCCAGTTAAATTTAAATTTCACATAAGACGAGTAATTTTAATATAAATGTGTTCCCTACCCCCAAATGTGAAGTTACCCTGTCTCTGGAGAAGAGCTGATCCCTGGCAGCCCTGGATTATGCCCATCTGGGCGCTGAGGAAACCAATGCTCAGAACCTGGCAAGGAGCAGCGCTGGAATCCAAGCCCAGATCTGTGATTTAAAACTCAGTCTTCTCCTTCACCATATAATGCAATTTTATATCTCCCTCTCTAGACCAAGCCAAACGTGGAGCTAATTTGTTCCTAGACAAACTACCAAAGTTATAAAACAAACAAAAACACAAATAAATAAATATAACCCAAACATACTCTCAGATAAGAGAAAATGGTTCATTGGTAGACACTCAACCAGGAAACTTCTGGTTCATTTGTTCAACACTGTAAACAGAATTCCTAGTGAGAGTGTAGCCTGGAGTGCACCCCGGAGGTAAGAGGTGACCCTGAGAAAAAAACCAGCACAGTGGCCTGAAAGCCCCTTCCCTTCAATAAGCTGTTCTCAAAGGCTGCCTTGGTCAGGACAGTAATGGGAAACGGGAGGCTGGGACCTTGTTTCGGGCTTGCCACCCGGGTGTCACTGGAACCTGATGTCCTAATCATATTTCTCTGTCACCTCTCAGCACTGATTTACTTTCTTCTCCCATTCCACATGCTGCAGACCTAATTGCCTGCCTAATTGCCAAAACTAATTGCTATGACATTCATTGTTCATTTGCTCTCTTCTCTGGCTGGAGCAAAGGCAGGTGGCTTCTGCGAAGGCAAGGATGGAATTGTTCCTGGGTTGCCGTGGGGACAGGGTGTTTCAGAGAGATGGCCAGCAATTGTTTCTCTTGCGGAGGTGGACTGAGGCACAAGCTTCCTCACTCCAGAAATGACAATAATTCTTGGCAGATGTTCACCTTCTCCTGGCTTGAGGTGAGGTTTCTTGAACTGGTTTGGGGTCCCTTAAGTTGTACTCCTCAGAAGTCGCTCTCTCCCATTCAGGGATGAGAATTAGATTACTGACTAAAAATTGGGACCCATAGAAGTGCTCTGTTTTTCACTGGCCGCATAGCTTGTTAGTGGCAAAGCTGGATTGGGTACTCTTTTTCCCAAATCACAGTAGATGATTTCCACTGCACTGCATGGCGATGGCTGCAGTTGCACTAATTCCCCTTACATTTCCTTATATATATTTTTAAAATATATTTTTATTGTTGATAATATTAGAGATATTTCTACTATCCCTTGTTTCCCCCCTCTTCCCAGGCCCCGGGTCTTCACTACCCTACTGCCCATGTCCATGGGCTATACATATCTATTCTAATAAGAGCCTAGGTGGCATCTCACCCTTGCATCATCACAAGATGGCCACCACAAATGGCCACCACAAGATGGCCAGCTGGGGAGGGCAGTTGGGGGTGACCAGGGCTGCAGGGGAGGGAAGCTGGGGGGGGGCAGGCTTTCAGGGGAGGCAAGTTGGGGGGGCCAGACCTGCAGGAGAGGGCTATTAGGGGCAATCAGGCCTGGAGGGGAGTAGTTAGGGGGTGATCAAGCTGGCAGACAGGCAAGCGGTTAGGAGCCAGCAGTTCCAGAATATGAGAGGGATGTCCTACTGCTGGTTTAGGCCCAATCTCACCTTTGTGACATGCTACGATCTTTTGCCAGCTATCTGGTGGCAGAGATGATGGGGATGGAGGTGCGATAAGAATGCGAGATGTCTTCTGACCTCACTCTCACTCTTCCTGCTACCCTTGACTGGGACACCAGGACTCATGTGCCGGCATAGCCTCCATGCTCAGTTTCTGGGTGTCTAGGAGGATCCCACTCTGCACCTGCATATCCTCTTCTGGTGATCTGGGTCATGGCCATCAGGACTACAGGGGCTGGTTGGGTTTCCCCTGGGTTCCCACAGAAGCCGGTCTTTGAGGCTATATCGGAGAGAGCATGCTGCCTGTCAGGCTTCCATGTAGAGCCTCTGAGCAGCACAGAGGCCCATGGTGAACCCTGGCCCACAGCGTCTGGCCATGCTCACCGCATCTCCCCATGGGGACTAGGATGCCATGACTCAGGCTGAGGAAGATGCTCGGGGGCCTGAGGGCTGAGGTGCTTGCTGCCCAGGGCCCAGGGGTCAGCTGTGACATGCCCTTCCATGCCAGATGCTTGTGCTTCAATTGCTGGCCAGGCGTATGGACCATACCCATGCACAAATTTCATGTACTGGGCCTCTAGTCTTTAATATTTATTGAGTTATTACAACTGTCAAGCTTCACCTTATTTAATCCTCAACAATGGCAGTGTTAGCAGGTTCTACCAGTATCCTTATTTTACATATGAGGAAACTGAGGCAGAAGGTGGGTGATAACTTGTCCAGGTTTGAAGCTAAAGCCCATCTTCTGGCCAGTGCAAGGCCATGTACAGATAGCTTCTGAATTCTGATACATGAAAGAACTTCTGAAAATAGACTGAAAGTTGGAGTTGAAGCAACTTGAAACTAATGAACAAGGTTAGAAAATTATTATTTTAAAATATGTTTTTATTGATTTTAGAGAAAGAGGAAGAGAGAGGGATAGAGAGATAGAAACATCAATCAGCCACCTCCTGCCCACCCCCTATTGGGGATTGAGCCCGCAACTAGGGCATGTGCCTTGTCAAACCAGTGACCTTTTGATTCATTGGTAGATGCTCAACCACTTAGCCACACTGGTTGGACGAGGCAAATTATTATGCAAATTCATCTTGTTGAGCACGGAGTCACTACATTCCCTTTCCTCTATACTGCTGTGATTAACACAGATGAACTGCAATCCTCACGGAATTCAGGAGGAGTTCCTGGCATGTACCAGGCAGTGGAAAAGATAGCAGGTGCTCTGGGAGCCAGAGGCTTGATGCCAGAGCCCAGTGGCCGAGGCTGCCTCAGTTTCTTCTTCTGTGAAGTGAAGGGATTAGACACTGTGCTCTTGAAGATAGCTGCCAGCCTCTGCATCTCAGATGACGTGTCTAAGATGAACATACACAATGGCAGAGGCTTGTGGTGACCTTCAGGACTGCTCTGTAGTGACAGCAAATAAAAGTCTTATTGTCTAGTTCTTGATCTTTTCCCCCCCCTCAGTGACAGGAAGAATAATAAAAGCAATGGCACTATTGTGTGAAAGAGTTTTTTCATCCAAAAGAAAACTATGACATACACAATAGCAAAGCATTTGGAAGAGGAGAAAATAAAAATAATTAATGGTAAAATTATTAAACAGGATAAAAGTGAATTGTGATAAGGGAGAAGAACTAAGGGTTTATTTGCAGGATTTTTTGTGTGTGTCTTTTAATCCTCACTGGAGGAATTTTTTTTTTCCTATTGATTTACAGAATGAAAGGGAGGGAAAGAGAGAAAGAAAACTATTGATTGGTTGCCTCCTTCACATGCTCAGGGATGGAGCCTGCAACTAAGATAAGGGCCCTTAACCGGATTTGAACCCTGGATCCTTCAGTCTGTGGGCAATGCTCTCATCACTGAGTCAAACCAGCTAGGGCAGAACTAAGTGTTTTAAAATGGAGATTAAAAACAGTTTTGGACTTTTATTTGCTTAAAAAAGGAGCACTGTAAGGTAATTAATATAAAGAAATAATTATTTCAAATTATTTTTAAAAAGCCCAGATATAATTCAAAGAACATGGGGGCTGGTGGGAGGAAAATTAATTTTATCTGAGGAATAAGAGTTATCTTCATGAAAAACAGATTATAAAATACTGTCATTAAATCCTTTTTTAATTCTTGTAGGTAATTAGGTAATTTTATGATGCCTTTGTGAACTTTCAACATCTACATGCTTGTGTGGGGGAAGGGTGGTAAAACATGAATAAAAAATTAATTTTCATGGTGTGGACTTTATAGTGGAAACATTCTTAGCAGGGTGCACCATGGAAGCCTCTGAACTAGAGGATGAAATTTGGGCCCCCATCTGCTCCTTGCTGCTGGGTGGCCTTGGGAAAGTCCCATGCCCTCTCAGGGCCTCAGGATCCTCCTATCTGCATGAGATCAGTGGGAATGAATACTTGTGATGCCCTATTCTATATGTTTGCATTTCTAATTGTAGAGCATAGTAAAAAAAAAAAAATTATAGGCACTAATCTATTGGCTACTAGATATTAGGGTAAAACCCAGGAAATCTATTTTTGAAATTGTGAGTGTTGGGTTTAGTGAAGCTGTTCATTAGAATCATTCTGACTTGTTCTCATGTCAGAAATTTGTCACAACAAAGAAGTGAATGCAGGCTCTTCTTCCTCCTTCTTTTTCTATTTTGTTTTTGTTCATGGGCGTGTGCATGTTTCTATGAAAAACCACAGTAACAAGCCAGTGGAAAAAGTACCTGCATAATTCAGTGTGGCAGTTACTATCTGTTTTGTTTTTTCCCCCCAGAGTCCCCTCCCTGCGCTGCTCTGTGTTGGGGACACAGTGTGTTCGGGCGTGGTCACTCTGAGCCAAGTTAGGGCTTCAGCTGCAGGCTGGGAGTGACACAGAGCAACTGGCTTGTGCTGCGATGCAAGCCTCTGCCTATCAAAAGGAGACACTTGTCAGGGAAGTTTCGCTGAAGCAGGAAAATAAAGGTTGAGGACTCTGGGCTGTTTCACCACCAGCCTCTACCATTATTCTAGGGCTTTTGGATGACAATGGCAGGAAGGAAAGCAAGAAAGATACAACTGTGAACACTGGCCTACTGAGATAATGAGCCATTGATATCACTCTGAGGCAGAAGGCAGAGGGGCTAGGAGGCAGCAATAGTCAGGGCACTTGGGGGATAGGAGAGGCTGGGCCCAGTGGTCTGGTGCCCCTTCTCATTTCAAATATCTGACCTAAGATTTGCATGTGTATGGGAGGATGAGATGGGAGGGGGGAGTGGCTTTGCAGGTGTGACTGAGAGGGGCCAGAGAAAAGAAGGGGAAAGAGAGCAATAAACCATGACAGGATAATAAGCATCTGAAATATTTAATTACTACAAAATATGCTGAGGCTTTGTCTATGGCCACATTTTTCAAACTGTAGGTTGTGGCTCAGCAATTGGCTGTGAAATCAATGTGGTCATGCAGGGTTCTTAACCTGGGGTATATGTACATGCCTCCCCTCCTCTGAGAGTCCCAGGAGTAGAACTGTATTTCAATATAATCCTATGCATTTTGTTTTATGCATTTAAAAACATAAAACATAGAACTGTAATACTATGAATTTTGTAGAGGGGGTTTAAATTTTGTTTCATTCATTTAAAAACATCTCACCAAGAGAGGATCCATAAGATTCACTGCATTGAATAGAAATGGCACATACATACACAAGGTTAATGCTGGTCATGATCTAGGATAACAAGCCCCAGGTCATGGCCAGCATTTAAGAAAAGTTATTATAGATAAGATTAAAAAATATTAAAAAATTGGGTGCCACATGTATTTTGTGAACCTTGTTTCAGGCATACAGGTATATATATACACATACATATACACATACATACACACATATACACACTGAGTGGCCAGATTATTATGATTTCTGAACAGATTATTGTAATAATCTGACCATTTTATATAATAAAATGCAAATTGTCTCCTTGAAAAAGAGTTTGACCAGCAAGCAAGCGGGCCAACCACCCATGTCTCCAACCTCTGGCCAGGCTGGCCAGACCCCACCTATGCAAGAATTCATAAACCGGGCCTCTAATCCTATCTAATGTCAAAAATTTGTCAAAACAAAGAAGTGAATGCAGGCTCTTCTTCCTCCTTCACACACTGCCCCAAGGCTCTGGGCTGTTTCACCACCAGCCTCCACAGTTATTTTGCAAATTGACTGTCATTCCAACACACAAAATGGTTTCCTCCATGTGGTCAAAGATAGCTGCTCTTATGTGGACACAATATGGCCACCACAAAATGGCTGGCAGGGGAGGGCAGTTGGGGAGGACCAGGCCTGCAGGGGAAGGCCATTGGGGTAACCAGGGCATTAGGGGAAGGCAGTTGGTGGGGTGGGGACCAGGCCTGCAGGGGAGGGAAGTTAGGGGCAATTGGACCAGCAGGGGAGCAGTTAAACATCAATCAGGCTGGCAGGGGAGTGGTTAGGGGGTGATCAGGCTGGCAGGGAGAAGCGGTTAGGGGCAATCAGGCACCCAGGCAGGCAAGTGGTTGGAAGCCAGCAGTCCTGGATTGTGAGAGAGATGTCCGACTGCCCATTTAGGGGCCTAAATGGGCAGTCGGACATCCCTCGACCAGGATCAGTCAGACATCTCTCAGAGGGTCCCAGATTGGAGAGGGTGCAGGCTGGTCTGAGGGACACACAAAGACACACACACATACACGTACAAATTTCATGCGCCAGGCCTTGTGTGTGTGTGTGTGTGTGTGTGTGTGTGTGTGTATACATATATATAAATATATATATAAATATAAATATATATACATATATATATAAATATATAAACATATAATAATCTGGCCATTCAGTGTATATGTGTGTGTGTATAATATATATATAATAATCATAATAATCTGGCCACTCAGTCTATATTTATACATGCACATATTTATTTCTAACAGTAATTTCTAAAAGTAGATCTCTTGAGAGTCTTTAGGGTAATAAATAAGAAAACCCATTAAAATTATGGGTGTAGAATATGGTGAAATATTTCATTTTGGATTGGACCAGAGGGTTCTGCTTTTATGCCATTGGGCACTTTCACAGAATCGATTCCAGCCAGCCTCTCGAAGCATGCTGACAAGCTAGCCCTGACCACACCAGTAATGATGGCTGCATCCCTTTCTGCCTGGTGGAGGCCTGAGTCAATTTAAAGTGAAGAAACCTCTGAGAGACACATGCTGACGCCTATGGCCACAAGGCTCCAGAAAGTGTGAGAAGCAATGGTTTTGTTTCCTGAAAGGTGTGTGTCTTCCTGTTATCTCTGCCAGACATCAAGGCTATGGGAAGAAACAGAGAGCCTCTCCCATGAGAATGACAGTGAAAGGGGAAATGCAAAATGACAAAAATGGAGCAGAGAGGTTGAGAGTTAGGAAATGTTTAGGAAAAGGGGGTAGATTCAGAAGGAGAGAAAAACAGCAAGAGTAGAAAGGCAAGTGGCTGGGCCAGCTGAGCTGTGGGTGGAGGGAGAAGCTATCATTCTATTCTGTTAGTCCCCTGCTGGATTCACAGCATTATGATGGTGAAAGGAAAAGAAAGGCAGTTCAGCAGGAAAGATCAACAAAAGGAAAACCCTGGAACAAGACCAAACTGCTATTAGAGTTGAAGGGAGCCAGAGAAATGGTGTCCCCTGTAAGCAAAGTGCTGATAACTGAATGTTTAAAAAGTGAAGCTCATTCACTTAGTTAATTTAGGAACTGTAAGCTTCAATAGAGCAGGGTCTTTGCCCACCTCATTTCCTAGGTCAGCACCTGTATCCTGGTAAGGAAGTAATGGAGATTTATAGAAGAATGTTAATTCATCAGCAGGTACTTGGTATTTAATATTACTTGGAATAATAATAGTGACACTTAAAAATTATGCAGTGCTTAATAGTTTAGAAATCTATTTAATGGCTAGTATCTCATTTAATCCACACACTGTCCCATCAGGCATCACCATTAGCATCTTCTTTAAACATGAGGGCACTAATTCAAAGGCACTCAATAAGTGCCTTTTTAATCCAGATTTTCTGATGCCCAAGCCCATGTGGCACTTTGCCTCTTTTGAAATGTTGCACATATAATGTGAATGCTTTGTAAATATAGGCAGCCATATCTGAAACCAGAGGTCAACAAGTCCGGTGCTTGTGCTACCCAGATTAAAAGCAGAAACAGAGATAGGATTATAAGTGGGGGTTTAACATCAGATGCTAGAAATCTGGGCAGGTGATGGCAAAAATCCTAACATCCACCTTCCTCTTAAGCTTGTTAGGACAAAGCTTATTTAGGAGAACAGGGAAAGGGAATGTGGGTAGGGAGTACTAAAGGGGGATTCAGTTGATTTGCAGTCCTTCTTAGAATTTGAGTTCCTGTGGGGTCTTGGGTCTTGATGAATGTCTTCATTACTGGTGCCAGGAACAGGATGATCAGTGTTCTGAAACCTGTCAAGTGGTGATCTGCTGTGTGTCATTCTGAGACCAAATCGATCATCTTCCACATTTCTGGTGGCCAGGCTGTAAGTTCAGCCTGGGTTAAAAGTCCCTTTGTCCATGTCTGGTCAATGGGGAACTGCTACAAAATCTTAGTCAGAATATAAGGTTAAATATATACAATGATGAATCCATTACTTATACATTCTGTCAGTAAAAGAGAGGGAAAGAAAAAGGAAGAGAAGAGAAAGGGAAATAAAAAAAACATTTTAATTCTATCCTTGTACCATATCATTATGGGTAGCAGTTTGGGCCCCACAGGAAGCGGACACTTGGATGGAGGGAGGAGGAGATGAAGAGAAGAACTACCACCTGTGAAACATTAAGGGAGATGGAGCAGGTTGGGGCAGGGATGCTGATCTGACATTTGTAAAAGGACAGGTGGAAAAGCAGAATCCAGCTGGGAGTGCCCCAGACCGTGATGCAGATCTGACGAGGTTGTAACCAATACAGCAATGGGAGTCCCAGAGCAAAGATCATCTATAGTGGAGCCCTGCGCTGGATGGAAGTGGCCAGGCTGTGACTCCCTACCATGCTCAGTCAGTGTCTGGGTCTGCCTAGCAAGCACCTGGCTTTGGCTTGAGAGTTGAGTTGAGTTCTGCAGGCATAGCAGCTGGACGCTGTCTGCTAACTGCTCTTCTTACAGCTGAATGGCAAACTCTTTACTGAAGGGAGAAGCAAGTGGTGCACCCCATGGTTAGCACAGCATAGATTAAATTTTTCTCAGACATACTGTTTTCTCTACAATTCCAACCTAAGCACCCTAGCTGGATGTTTTATTTAGCACACCCTGACTTTCTAGTTAGTATTCTCTAGCCAGTATAAAGAGTAAATATCTCAATCTGAAAATACAAAATTCCTACCAGCATGGTTGAGAGAAGAGAAGGGATGGCAGTTAGTTAAGTAATTAAAATCTGATACACTGGAAAAGGTCACAAAAATACAGGTGCTGCCACTCCCATTTTTCACATTCAGGGTGAACATGACCAATTGATCACAACATTCTTCCTCACCAGTTGTGTTGCCTGACTCAAAATTATTCTCAGCATGGCGATCCAGACAGCCACTGCCAATCTATCAATGTTGGCGTCTGAGATGAAACTAATTTATCATGCCAGCACTAGATAATAGGGTCTCTGAGCAGGTGTGTGTTCACAAATGTGCGTGTAGTGCTAGCAAAAGCATGGAGTTGAGAGAGATCTAACAAAAATGAACACTTGAACTTGTTCAGCACTTAGGGAGTTATGTTTCAATTTTTTTAAAATTTATAAGTCTGTTTGAATCTGAAACATTCCCATCCCCTTTAATATCCTTTCTAATAAAAGGGTAGTATACAAATTAAGCATCACTCCATCACAAAGATGGTGGTACCCATAGCCACAAGATGGGTCCTTACTCTTAGCCCTGCAGGAGTCCTCCAGTCCCAGGGGGCAGCTGCTGAGAGCGGGCAGTGTGAGTGGCCTGGCAGAATGCTTGCTTCATCACCAAGGCAACCAGACAAGCATTCCACGCCTGGCCGCTTGGGACACGGGCAAGGTCAAATCCTGGTGGCCAGAGGGTAGAGGGTGTAAAGGATAGTGTGACAGGAGGATCTTGAGGTGGAGGCACAGGAGTGAAAGCCAGCCAAGAAAGAGGAAGGAAGCCCTTTATCGGAATTCCTGAGAACAGGGACAGAAGTTGTTTGCATTTTCCAGCTGCGGATGAGCCTCTGGCCAGGCTGGGGCACCAAACACTTGGCCGTCGCCCTGGCAGTGAGGCAAGTGTTTCTTGCCCAGCCAGGATGGGCCTCTGGGCAGAGCGGCCAGGCCCCTCAGAGAGCGGTGACATTGGTTAATACAATTATATTAACCAGGGGTACAATTCAGTAATACATCACATTGTGTGTTCAACACCTCAAGTGTTGGATCATAACAAAAAATTCAACCCTCACTGACCTCATCAAATAAGGGTTTGTTTTTTCCTCCCATAATAAGAAGTTTGTGGATAGGCAACTGTCACCAGAGGTTCAGGGTTTTAACAATGCACCCTGTGATCCTGTTGCTACTTTCCTCACATTTTAAGAATGGCTGTTGTTCCAGGCATTGCCTTCAATGTCAGAAGAATTTTGAAGTGGGAGTGTCCCTATTTATCCAAAAAGAACAAGCCCTTTAAGTAATCTCCTGCAGATGACTTCCCTTTACTTCTCACAGTCCCGACAGGATCATATTTGTCTCTAACTTCAAGAAAAATAGAGAAAACAGGCATTTTGCTTCCAGCCTCTACAGTGGGAGGCAGCAAGGGAGAAAGGACTGGGAGCAGCTCTTATTCGTGAATGGCACTTACATGTAATCACATTCTAGAGGTGAAAGTGACTCTCAGATGTTTTTGAACAGAGGTGGAAAATACTATGTTTACACTTCTCATCCCCACTTTTCAATTAAAAAGTTATTTGATAAATAAATAAATAAATAAATAAATAAATAAGTGTCTCGCCTTGGTCAATGTGGCTCAGTTGGTTGGAACATTGTCTAATGCACCTAAAAATCGCAGGTTCAATTTTCCATTGGGGTAGGTATGGAGGCAACCAATTTATATTTTTCTCTCACATTGATTATTTCTTTCTCTCTCTCTTCCTCTTTCTCTCTCTTCCTTCCTCCCTCTCTAAAATCAATTTTTAAAAAAGTGCCTCTATATAAGTTCTTTTGCTGGGTGATGGTGGATTCTACATATTATGTGCTTTAGCAAAAAAAAAAAAAAAATGCTTAACTTAAGCTTCAAAGGACCCATGTCTTAAAATATAGTCATCAGATAATTTGGAGCCAAAATACTGTTGATACATTATTATTCACTATAGGATTAACCCAACAACTCATCACAGACTAAAGTGAAAAATAAAAAATGAGTTATAATTAAAGATAAGAGTGGCATAAGTTGAAATCTCTAGCCCACTCATAATAATGATCAAATTATACAATCTATTTACTAAAAATTACACAAATTCCAAATAGTCTGCATGTCTTTAAGTAAATCACATGCCAAAGTTGACCATCTTTTGGTGTTTTTCCATCTTCTTAGTAGAATATACAATTATATCCTTGGTGTACTCTAATTAAGTGTTAATTTTAGATGATAATACCATGTTTAATAATGCTTAGTAAGATACTATGTAGGCTACTGGAAAATAACCCTCATCATGCATTAAAAAAAGAAAATCTAAGACATTAAATGTCATTTGCTTCCAAGAAGTGAAGGGAGAAAATGTGGGGGATTCATTTTTGGTCAATTTTTGGATAAGTTAGATTACGTTTTAAAGAATTGTGATGTAGTAGAAGAGAGCACTGATTTGAAGTCACCAGCTGGATTCCACCTCTGACTACTTGGGGCATATCTCTTAACCTCTCCAAAGCTTACTTTCATCACTAGACTAAAAATAGTAATAAAGAAACTCTACTTACAATCAAGTTGTGAGTGAATCTATTTGTTGGAAACTCCAAAGTGACTAAGCTTGCAGTCCCAAATGCTTTTCCAGGAATAGGAGCATGAATCAGCTTCTCAAACATTTTTCTAAGACTGGTGTTCTTGCTCATACATGTCCTATACCACCAGGCATGCTTAGCTGAGAGAATAATATTGGGCACCTCGGAGGCATTGAATGAATATATATATAATGAGTGATTTCTTGTCCCCAAATCACCCTTGTTTGGGTCTACTGGAAGTGGTGAGGAGTCAGATAATACTCTTCTTGGGGATGCCCTGGGCTGTTCCTTAGCAAATCGTCTCCATTTTCAGCATCCCACCTCTGTGTGGATGAAAGCCAAATTGGAAGAGGCTTTCTCTTCGTCAAAAGACTTGAGTTTCAGAAGCAGGGCTTCTCTGTTAATCCTTAAACATTTCCAATGCCTAGAATTAACATGAGGCTGCTACCTACCATGTGTCCAGCTGCACACTTAAAAAGTGCTCTGTTGAGTGTCTCTTCCTTTCTGTTGCTGATGCAGACACAACCTTTTATTTGTTACATGTTTTTTGCTTTTTGTTTTTCAAAATTATTTCTATTTCTAAAAAATTAACTCTATATATATTCCATGAAACAGTCCTCTTTTTATCACCACTTTAAAGTTTTTAAAGTATCTTCTGTTTCTACAGTAATTGTATATGTTGACAAGGACTCTTAACCTTTTCAGTACTTTGGGATTTATTGGACTTAATGTGGTTAATAATGCTTGAAAAACATCTTAAAATAAGTACAAAGCAAAACGCACAGTTTTAAAGTACAAAGGGTTTCAGAAACCGGTTTGGCTCAGTGAATAGAGCGTCTGCCTGCAGACTGGAAGATCCCAGGTTCGATTCTGGTCAGGGCATGTACCTTAGTTGCGGGCACATCCCCAGTAGGGGATGTGCAGGAAGCGGCTGGTCGATGTCTCTCTCTCATCAATGTTTCTAACTTTCTATCCCTCTCCCTTCCTCTCTGTAAAAAATCAATAAAATATATTTTTAAAGTACAAAGGGTAGCAGCATATGTTCCATCATCATCTGCTGGACTATGTAGAGTGTTCTCATGGGGGAGCCTGTTTTCCTCTGTGAACACCCACAGGTTGAAAGTTGGTACGCAGAAGAGTGATTCTAACTAACCCACCTTCTTCTGTGTTTTTAGGATAAAGTGAAAGTGAAACTGTAAAGTGGTATTCAGATTTGTTAACATTTCCATGAAACCTGCCCCATTTCCATACTTCTGTGTTGAAACACCAGGGACAGATCTTTGAGGGAGAAGGGTGAAAATTCTAAGCTTACTTCCTTCTTGTTCCAGACATATGAGCACACGTGCACATTGCTCGTGCGCGCACACACACACAGACAGCACAGCCAGGAGGAAGATGAGAGGTAGGGATCCTGGTTCTCAGAGTTCACAGCAGGGAGGGGCACCTAAACAAGACTCTTGGTTGCTGATTAACTCCTGAACTCTCTTCATTTTCACAATGAAACAGTTCTTATTATTTGCTTAATAGAAGGAAGTAAATCACTTGATAAATCTTTAAAAAAGAATGCAGATTGAGATTAGCATTACAGATTTTTATTACATCTTATATAGAGCGTTTATATAAATCATAGTGTGGCCATGTAATCTTCAGTTGAGTTTTTCTAGATAATAAACAGGAAACTCATTTACTGGCACTTCTGAAATGTTGTAAGAATGAAGAAGTGTAGGTGCCAGCACATGTTTACGTAATGTGATGAAATAACAAACGGCTAATGTTCATGTTGGGTGTAGAAGCACACAGTCATAAATAATTCACATAGAAGGAGGATCATAGATATGACCTGTAAGGAAGACAATATAGATTTTTTCCCTCTGAACTTATGTTGGTGCACAGCAACCTTGACATGTCAGATTTTATAAAGATAATTTTCCTCTCACATTCCATTTTGCTATCTAGAAGCCAAGCTGAGGCATTTTCTTTGGTGAGTGGGACTTCTAAGGACTAGCTCAAGAGTAGTGTAGGCTTTAGGAAAAACTGTAATGTAGGGGTAAATTATTGCTGTAGCTGCATTTTGTTTCAATGTCTTAAGTTTTAACCCTAATCTCACCCCTGGGAACCCCAAATTTCTGTAGGTACAAAATCACCCACAGAAGTGTCTCCCTGTTGTTTAAACAGTGCCAGGGCTGCATTTTCCTTTTGCAATCCATCTAAAATTTAGCAATTCTAATATTTGTTTCCTAATGGCCCCAGTTTGCAGGAGGGAAGGCATTTATCTGTGCTAATACACAGTTCTATGATCTAAAAGTGTTATTCTTCTAAATAAGTGGTTTGCATTTTAACAGGGGAAAATAAATGTCTTAGTTCAAAAGAATGGCACTATGGGGTTGTTAAATTCTCACTTCCTCTAGCCTCACTCTGACCCACAAATTAGAAGTTCCAGTAAGACTCCCAGGAAAGTTTTCCTATTATGGCATGCAGCATCCATTATTGTGATCACCTGTTTAACAGTTCCTTGTTGGAAGAAGCCAACAACAGGATGTGACCCCTAATTGACCACTAGCTGGACCTGGACAATCACACTCACTTCCTCACCCCTCATCTTTGGAATGTACATTCTGTGCATTATTACTGCACCAGAAGCCTCATAAAGGACATAGCCCTGAGAAAGCAATACGTTATTGGGACCATATGGATGAAATACTGAAATAAGTGACTGAATACCTTTATGATCTCTATATAAAATCATAAGATTCTGGTAGGTGGTTGCAATCTTCTTCTCTTGTAGCCACCCAGAACTAGTCTCAAATGTAAGTTCCTTTGCTTCTTAAAACTGCCACCAAACAATTTGAAATGGTTTCCCTCTTTCTTTGGTCTCTACTTGTTCTCCATTCATGGGGTCAATTTCAAATTTCTCCCAGTAAAGCTCCTAAGGTTGCAACCCTGTACCCCCTTCCAATTGGACTGTGAGCTCTGCATGTGTGTGTGAGTGTATGTGTGTGTGTGTGTATCCTATCTAATAAAAGGGTAACATGCAAATTAACCATCATTTTGTCACAAAGATGGTGGCACCCATAGCCACAAGATGGCAGCGCCTTGTCCTCTCCGCCTCGCTGGAGTCCCCCAGTCCTGGAGGCATGGCAGCTGAAAGCAGGCAGCATGAATGAATGGCTTGGCAGAATGCTTGCTTCACTGTTGCAGTGACAAGGCAAGCATTCCACCCCAGCCGCAGAGGGCCTCTGGGCAGTGGGCACAGAGCAGCCATGTGTGTATTTGGGTGGGGGTGAGGGGTCAAGCATTCTGCACATGGCTGCGGATGGGCCTCTGAAAGCCTCTGAGCAGTGGATACGCAGCTGCCAGGCCCCACAGAGAGCTACTGACACATGAATTCGTGCACAGGGATATATATATATTTTCCCCCACTCAGTTCTGTAATTGAATACTTGGAGGACCTCAATAAATACTTGTGGATTGAAGAATAAATGAGCAGCAGAAACCAGTTTGGCTCAGTGGATAGAAAGGTCCCAGGTTTAATGCTGGTCAAGGGCATGTACTTTGGTTGCGTGCACATCTCCAGTGTGGGGTGTGCAGGAGGCAGCTGATCAATGTCTCTCTCCCATCAATTTTTCTAACTCTCTATTCCTCTCCCTTCTTCTCTGTAAAAAATCAATAAAATATATTTAAAATAAGAATAAATGAGCAATTCTGATAATTTCAAAAGCTATAGAAAAATGATGGGGTGAGGAAGAAGAAAGCAGTATTTTGGAGGTCAGATTGCTTTCATTAATACTTCCTATTTAGTTATTTTATAAGGCTAGAAAGCCCTTATAAATTTGCAAATGACACTTGAAGTTAACAGATACAGATTGAAATATCACTTTAAATGATTTAGAAACCTGCTCAACATGGTTACAAATAATTAAGGAGTATGGCTATGACACACTACAGCCACATGAACTTTTATAAAAATTATACAGAAAATGTCATGGTATTCATGTTTCATTCAGTGAGGGAATCCATTGTTTAAGTTACAACAAATATGGAAATTACTTCTTCCACCAACAAGAACAGAGAAAACACTGAGTACAGGGGCCGACTAAAGATCACAGCTTCTGGGTGCGTGCAGGCACAGCTCAGTTTAGTTCATACAAGGAGGAAAAGAAAGTTTATCCTAGACCGGAGATTGCTTTTTTCATCTTTCCTGGAGGTCTCTTCTTAAGTTCTTAGTGAGGCAGAATGTAAGTTACATCAGAACTGCATTGATAACATGCAGTTTATCAATGCAACTGTGGCTTAATCAGCTGTATGTAGTTCTTAGCATTATGGCCTTCCATCATTTTCAATTCTCTTTCTTTTTTATTTTTATTTTTTCCTCTCTCTCTCTTTTTCTCTCTCAATCTTCCTTTGTTTTTATGATATTTTAAGTTAAAGAACATCTTTTAATGTTGTTACAACAAAATATATGTGGACCAGAAGGACCAATAAATAAGCAAGTAAAAAATGATCAAATCCAGAAAAAGTATGTAACTTCTACAGGTCTATTTCAATTTGAATATGTTACATGTTTACACACACACACACACACACACACCACACACAGACAAACACACACAATCTCATTTAATTCCTTCAATAGCTCTATGCTATGGTAATTATATGCCCATTTTTTGGCTAAGTAAACTAATTTAGGTAAGTGAAATAGGTTGTCCAATAACAAATAAAATGTGTATCATAAATTTAAAGCTAAATGGTCTGATTCCAAAGCTTATACTTTTTTCCTTGCCTATCTTGGGAGATAATAGATACAAAGTAGGAAAAAAATCAATGTTGTAATTATGGTTTAGCTTAGATAAAGATGTCGTATCCTCATTCATAATGGAGTACATTTTGTTTTTGCTCTAGAAAGAGAAGTTTCAAAGCTACCATATACAACTAAAGACTCAGAAGCTCTCCATGCACAAGTTTTAAAACCCAGCAGCTTTATGATTTTCTCTCTCCCTTTGGCCTGAGCTGGTGGACACAATGGCCATATTCCTAGCCTAGGGAACACCTGAGACTTCAAGGATTTGGTGGCCTCCCCTAGGATCCTGTACCACTATGCCCTTCCACAGGGTACTTATCCAGGTGAGTAGCACTAGTTCAGACTCTGTTGTTCCTACTTTCCCACATTGAAATTATAATATAAACTGGTACAGCATATTTGTATATTTTAATTTGCTCATATGCCAAATCACAGTATTTATTTGCAATTCTGAGACTTGATAAGGAGACTAAATAGAGTTGGAATTCATGTTACAAGCACCATGAAGTACTCTGAAATTCATTAAAAGGGGAGATACAAAGACATTACATTAGAAATTGGTTAAGAGGAGCAAATGGAGAGAAGCCACATTTTGCTTTACACACATACACACACACACACACCACAAACCCAAGCCCTTCATTATGAGCAGCATACAGTTTAACAGGGGTGTGATTTATTCATTTATTCAGACTCATGAACTAACTATTCTATCACAGCACTGTTGTCTATGGCGCAAAACACTTTTACAACAAACTACAGTGGTACCTCGAGATACGAGTTTAATTCGTTCCTTAACCTTGCTCATATATCAAGTTGCTCATATCTCAAAGCAAATTT